>SJYC01081209.1:0-29334 GCA_006408675.1 Madoqua kirkii | reverse complement strand
TGTGGGAGACCTGAGTTCAATCCCTGGGTTGTTGGGAAGATCCCCTGGAGAAGGAAATGGCAACCCACTCCAGTACTCTTGCCTGGAAAACTGTGGATGGAGGAGGTTGGTAGACTTCAGTCCATGGGGTCGCAAAGAGTCAAACACGACTGAGTGACTTCACTTTCACTTTCTATAGATATGGAAAAGTTTGAGAGCTAAGTGAAGGACATTTAAAAGAAATCACTACCTTACACAACGTGGGCTTCCTTGATAGCTCAGTTAGTAAAGAATCCACCTGCAATTCGGGAGACTCTGGTTCAGTTCCTGTGTCAGAAAGATCAGCTGGAGAAGGGATAGTACTCTAGTATTCTTGGACTTCCCTTGTGGCTCAGCTGGTAAAAAGTAGAACGCGTCCGTTGCAGTCTAAAGTTCTGCAATACGGAAGACCTGGGTTTAACCCCTGGATTGGGAAGCTCCCCTGAGGGGAAGGGAAAGGCTACCTACTCCAGTATTCTGGCCTGGAGAAGTTCATGGACTACAGTGCACAGGGTCACAGAGTCCAGCGTGACTGAGCCACTTTCACCTTATACCAGATAGAAAAGTTAACTCCAAATAGATCAAAAACCTAAATGTGAAAGTTAAAACTGTGAAACTCTTCGAACAAAGTGAAAGTGTTAGTCACTCATGTGTGTCCAACTCTTTGTGATCTCCTGGACTGTAGCCTGCCAGGCTCCTCTGTCCATAGGATTCTCCAGGCAAGAATACTGGTGTGATTAGTCATTCCAGGGGATCTTTCCAACCCACGAATTGAACTTGTGTCTCCCACATTGCAGGCAGATTCTTGGCCATCTGAGCCTCCAGGGAAGCCCCATCCTGGACTGTAGCCTGCCAGGCTCCTCTGTCCATAGGATTCTCCAGGCAAGAATACTGGTGTGATTAGTCATTCCAGGGGATCTTTCCAACCCACGAATTGAACTTGTGTCTCCCACATTGCAGGCAGATTCTTGGCCATCTGAGCCTCCAGGGAAGCCCCAAAAGGCAGTTGTTGCTTATATGTGATAACGTAAAGCGCACACAACGAAAGAAAAAAAAAATGTACTTCATCAAAAAGAAAATCTTGTTCCTCAAAGAACACTATCAGTAAAGTGAAGAGACCAACACACAGGATGGGAGAATGTATCTGCAGATTCTAAAAGAAGGAAAGGGTAGCTATGTCTCTAAAGAAGTTATGCCTTGCACTGTTCAGTTGCTAAGTCTCGTGGGACTCCCCAGGACCCCACAGGCTGCAGCATGCCAGCCTCCCCTGTCCTCTGTCTCCTAGAGTTTGTTCAGATTCATGTCCATTGAGTCGGTCCAAAGATATACAATTGGTCAGTTAGCCATGAAAATACACGCAACATCATTAGTGACTACAGTGAAGTCGCTTAGTCGTGTCTGACTCTTTGCAGCCCCATGGACTGTAACCTATCAGACTCCTCCGACCATGGGTATTTCCAGGCAAGAGTGCTGGAGTGGGTTGCCATTTCCTTCTCCAGGGGATCTTCCTGACCCAGGGATTGAACCCAGGTCTCCTGCATTGCAGGCAGATTCTTTACCATCTGAGCCACCAGGGAGGGAAATACGAATCACAGTAACAATGAGATGCCGCTTCACACCCGCTGTGCTGTTGTTCAGGTGCTCGGTCGTGTCCCCAAGGACTGCAGCACGCCAGGCTTCCCTGTCCTTCACCACCTCCTGGAGCTTGCTCAGACTCATGTGACGGAATTGCACTGACTAGGATGGCTAAAATAACAACAACAACAAAAATCAAGTGTTGACAAAAACATGGGAAATTAAAACCCTGTACCTTTCGGTGGGAATGTTAAAATAGTGCAGCCATGGTGGAAAAGAATTTGTCAGCTCCTCAAAAAGTGAAACACAGAGATATCATAAGACTCAGCAATGCCACTACTACATATACACCCAAGATAATTGGAAGGATATAGTCGCATGAAAACTTGAATGTTCATACGAGTAACATGGTTATAACCCCAAAGCGGAAACAACTCAAATGTCCATCAGCTGATGGACAGAAAAACAAAATAAGGCATATTTCTACCACAGAATGACATTCAGCCATAAAAAGCATGAAGTACTAACAGATGCTAAAACATCTAAGCATCATTTACCTGTGGATGAATTCTGGAAACATGCTAAGTGAAGGAAGCCTGTCACCGAGGATCTCATGCTGTAAGATTCTGGGTATATGAGGCAGAGCAAGCAAACGCACAGAGACGGAAATGAAGCTAGTGGTTGCTAGGAGCTGGGGATGGAAGGAATGGGGGGGACCTCTAATGGGGAGGGGTTTCCCCTGGGGATTAGGAAATGTTCAGGTGGGGGTTGTGCAGCTTTGTGAATATTCTGCAGTCAAACCATGTACATTGTTAAAGGATGAATTTTATGGTATATTATTATATCACAATACAATTTTTTAAAATAAATATATAATTCTTGGTTTTTCTTTTTAACACTTTATCTAATAACATGTAAATTTCTTGAGTGTTGTCTGATCTAATGCTTTAGGGAACCTGAGGGGGGAAAAACTCAGTAAGAGCAAGTGTCAGAGTGAAATGATAACCACGAAATCAAGTCCCTGTTGTCATGTAGAAATGTAAGAGAGCGGCTCTTTTCACTTTAGCTAAAAGTATAAATTATAAGTGGAGTGTGTTATTTGTGAGCCAGAAAATTCAATTATAAAACAATGAAAAGTCTGAAAGACTCAAGTAGTAAGCATCTTTTTTTAAGTCAAGACGGCATGTTCTATAGTCTTTTAACGGCTGTATAAATAGAGCTCTGAACCACACAGGATGTTGATATGTCTCTAAAGTTTTCGGTAAATGAAATGATTCTGAATGGACCGGCAAACTACTAAGCACCTCTATTTCCACGTGTTTGCATTTGTGTTTAAATCTCTGGAGTCCCTTGGCAGAATCATCGCAGAGCTGCAGATCTGGTGGCTTCATCTGCTGGGCTGTGAAAAAATCCAGCCTGGACAAGTTGTCTGCGAAAGTGTTTGCCACATGACAGATAAAAATAAAAGTATGGGTATAATACTTTTTTTAAGTTCAGCTAGTTTGAAGAACAAAACAATTGCATGGGGATTTAATCTTAATTTGCAAAAGCCTTCAGACTGTCTGCTAGGGTTTCCAGTTCATTGTCTAAACTTTATACAGAGCTTTTCAACTGGGCACTCAACCATGGTCTCCATGCCAAACTGAATGGGGACAAGATAAATCAAACTTTAAAACACAATTCTTGCTAAGGCCTTACAACTGTTGTGCTAGAGAAGACTTCTGAGAGTCTCTTGGACAGCGAGGAGAGCAGACTAGTCAATTCTAAAGGAAATCAGCCTTGAATATTCACTGGAAGGACGGATGCTGTAGCTGAAGCTCCACTACTTTGGCCCCTGATGTGAAGAGCTGACTTATTTGAAGCCCCTGATGCTGGGAAAGACTGAGGGCAGAAGGAGAAGGGGCGACAGAGGATGAGATGGTTGGACGGCATCACTGACTCCATGGACATGAGTTTGAGCAGGCTCTAGGAGATGGTGGACAGGGAAGCCTGGGTCTGCAGTCCATGGAGTGGGAAAAAGTTAGACAGGACTTAGCTGAGCGACAACAACAAGACCTTATAAGCCATGTGTAACTAAATAATATAATCATATGCAAGGATGAATCTTTCTGAGTCAAAATAAGCTAGCTCTTTCTAGGCTAAAAGTTTTATGTCAAATAAGTACTGGCATATGTCCTACCATATAGTGGGTGTGCAACAGCAATCAGAAATGAGCACCTTTCTCTTGAGTCCAGTCATCGCAACCTTCAAGGACTACCACTCAGCGCCTCTACGCACTCATGTCCCCATATCACACGTGCTGTCATTGTGGAGACAATAGCCCAAAGGAAAATGGAGTAAGTTAGTTGAGGCAAAGGTAGTAGCATTTGTGGTGACACAGGAAAAAATGTAGCTAAATTTTTAAAAGAACCGTAGTTATTTGATTTGTAATCATTAGGTTTTTGTGTTCTAATTCACTTAATTTGTAATGATCCCTTGAATACTGTACAATATAATTACAGGTCTACAAAATTAGTAATTCCCCCTTTTTGTCTTCCTTACTCTTAAACCCTCATTTTTTAAATATTTCTGAAATCTAAACATCTGTTGACCATTCACAGGATAAGTTGCAATGAACCTTTTAAAAAGCATTATGTTTAAAGACTATTCAGTGGATTTCATTAAAAATAACAAGAGAGAGGATCATTTACTAGGCATCTGGTTACTTTTTATTGTAGAAGGTTGTTCCAACCACCTGACAGAATGTGCTTTAAAAGATTTATTTTATAATTTACATTTCAGTTTCCTTTGAAAGGGATATTTCTGTGTCTACTATATATTCATTGTATTGATAGCAGATATAATATCCATTTAAAACATTAAGATATATTTTAGACAGCATATTAAAAAGCGGAGATATTTTTTCCAACAAAGGTCCATATAACCGAAGCTATGGTTTTTTCAGTAGCCATATATGGATGTGAGAGCTGGACCATAAAGAAGGCTGAAGGCAGAAGGACTGATGCTTTGGAACTGTGGTGTTGGAGAAGACTCTTGAGAATCCCTTGGACTGCAAGGTGATCAAACCAGTCAGTCTTAAAGGAAACTAATCCTGATTACTCATTGACGCTGAAACTTAAGCTCCAACAATTTGGCCACATGATTCAAAGAGTTGACTCATTATAAAAGACCCTGATGCTGGGAAAGATTGAGGGCAGGAGGAGAAAGGGATGACAGAGGGTGAGATGGTTGGATGGCGTCACTGACTCGATGGACGTGAGTTTGAGCAAGCTCTGGGAGACGGTGGAGGATGGGTAAGCCTGGAGTGCTTCAGTCCACGGGGCTACAAAGAGGTGGGCATGACTGAGCAAAATGAACAACAACAATAATATATTTTAATTATTTGCATCTAAACACTAAGTGTTTTGTATTTATAATAACTGAAACTGCTCTTTTAATCTGCTGTTTTAAATATCTACTGTGACCTAATGTCTTAACTTTATGCAGAACACTTAAAATTTATAGTCATGCTTGTATATTAAGCAAAACTGAAGGGAATGGGGTGGGTGGTGGCAGGGAGGTTCAAGAGGGAGGGGACGTACATGCACCCAGATTGACTCATGTTGATGTATGGCAGAATCCAACACAATACTGTAAAGCAATTTTTCTTCAATTAAAAATAAATGAGTTTTTAAAAACTGAAGGGAAATGTACAGGGTCTTGGCAAAGTTGTGATGGACTCAGCAGAAATACTACAGATGACTAGCTGATAGAACTTTCAAAAGACACTGAGATATAAATTATAAAATAAATGTTTTAAAGTACATCCTCTTATGTGGCTAAAACTACCTTCTATAGTAAGAAGTAACTGAAAACCAGTAAGTAAGTGATCTCTGGCTGTTTTTAATAGAAATCCACTGAATGGTCTTTTTAACTAGTGCCTTTTTAGAGGTTCTCTATAACTCACTCTGTCAGTGGTTACCAGGTCTTCAGATTTTAGAGACATTTAAAAAATTCAGAAAGTTAAGGGAGAGGGGATCCTGGACTAAACATCAGCGCAGTATCTTCATTTCCCAGGGTCTGCCCCTGATTCATTTCATGCACGTGAACCTCTGTAGCGTCTACGCTTCCTGTCGATAGTAGGAAAGGTGCTTTCATTTCATACTGCCTTTTGCACGCCCCTCATCTCCATCAGCGTGAGTGCAAACTGTTTAGGGGGCAGACCAGGAGGAGGCTCCGAAGCCAGCTCGAGCTGTGTTAACTGAAACCTATGCCTCAAACTGGGGCTTCCTGGCCACTTACCAGCTGCGGGGCCTGGGACTAGTCGGTAAATTCGTATGAACTCGATGGTCTCACCTTTGAAACGAGAGTGATCATGCTTCCGTCAGAAGACTGAGTAAGACGGCACCCGTGGAAGCGGGAATTGGGAGCGTGAGCCCCAGCCAGCAGCCTTCCCCGCCCCAGGAGGTAGGGCCTCAGCCTTTATTCTCCTGGGTGCACCCAGTGGAACGCTTAGCACACATACTTCATATGCTCAGCCGACACGTATTTATTAAAAACCTACTAGCTGACATAACGGAAAAAGCATAGGAGGAGGAAATCAGCAAATCTGGTCCAAGCCACTGAACAGCCATGTGACCTGGGAAATCCCAAGAGCTTGCTCAGACTTCGGTTTTCTCATCTGTAAAGTGGGTTAATAGAAACAATTAATGTTTGTTCAAAAACCACATGGTCTTCTTATCCACTATGTGACCAAGGAGTAAAAGAGATCATCCATATACAACCGCATGTCCAAGTTAAGTTTTGCCTTTGGAAATGAAGGACAGAAAAATGAGAGCTCATCTTTTCTGAAGGGAGTGGCACAACAGAGCCCACAGGCAGCCTTGGGTATTCCAGGGTCAGCATCCAGGACAAGAGGAAAGGATGGGTGGGCTGACCACGCTCGTCTCGGGCCTTGGCTTGGAGAAGCACCTGGCAGAGAGCAAGGGCTCACAAATGCCAATTACAATGGAAGCAATAATAATTAGATATCAGTTATCGTTAGTATCACTAGTGTCCCTCATACTGGCTGGTGTCCACAAACACTGTTATTCTGCTGTTAAGTAAATACACACAAAAAAGTGGGAAATACATTGTATTGTGCGTTTCCCTTTTATATCGTCAGTAAGACTCCTCCTGGAAATGAAGTTCAATTTAGAAGAAGCTTAGAACTTGACAGCAAAGAGTTGGATGAAAGATGGTTATCAAAAAAGCAAAGAAATAAGTTACAATTTTGTAAAGTGAGTGATCAGATCTAGTGAAGTGATCAGAAGCAGAAGAATGGTGATAATCATCTGGGCAAAAATGTAATAATCAAGTTTTTCTTTTTTTTTCTTTAATGCTGTAATTAGCTGAGCAGCCAATTTCATGTTTAGGAAAAAATAGCTGGAAATGAGTTGTCAGTAATCCCCAATGTGTGGAGATGCATTGTTGTTCAGGTGCTCAGTCGTATCCAACTCTTTGCAAGCCCCTGGGCTATAGTCTACCAGGCTCCTCTGCCCATGGGATTTCCCAGGCAAGAATTCTGCAGTGGGGTGCCAGGGAGACACATGTGTGTAATGTTTTAGCGGCTACTGTGAGTGCCCCAAGGACCCAGTGGGGGATCGGCCAGCCTTCGGATTAATCTAAACACTAGGCTTTGAGACAGTGTAAGAAGATGAAATTAAATCCCAGTTTCACTCCAATTATACAAAAGATGAAAAACCTCTGCCACAGGGCTCTCTTGCTGTACTAACTGTACCGTGAGATAACTTACATGTCTTCACCTTTTTGATAAAGAATCATTTCCGAGAAGTATCATGGGATTAAACTCGGTACATTTTATTTTAGGATCAAATTATTCTAGGATTTGCACTTTATGTGCAAAATTATAGCAGTAATGTTCTGTACATTGCTTTTAACCAATTTGTGCAATAAGTACAAAATAATTCTACAAGGATGAAGTAGACGTGAGACAAAAATAATACCACTTATGAGACAATTTTAGAACTCACTTTTCAGCCCACTGCAAGTATAGTTTAATCCAACTATTTGGGACTCCTTGGACTGTAGCCTGCCAGGTTCCTCTGTCAGTGGCATTCTCCAGGCGAGAATACTGGAGCGGGTAGTCATTCCCTTCTCCGAGAGATCTTCCCAACCCAGAGGTCGAACCTGGGTCTCCTGCATTGCAGGTGGATTCTTTACTGTCTGAGCCACCAGGGAAGCCCAGAGTTGAATCAAGGTGAGCGACCACAGAGGAGGGAAAAGGAAGGTGCCACTGAGGGCTGGGAGAGCTGGGTGAACTGGCGGCTCTGTAACCCACTTTGGATCGGATTTTCCACGTGTTTTCAATGAGAAGAAAGAACTTGCTCATCTTTAGGAGCAGACCTGTCGGGTGCTGTATTTCACAATCTATCCTATAGGTTAATATATATATGGAAATTGTGCTCAGAAAACTATGAACAAGGTTATTCGTGTGGCCTGCTCTCCGTATTCTTTCCTTCACATTGTTTGTATCTTTGGAGCAAATTTCATCAGTGGAAGGAGACAAACTAGGGAAGAGAGGCCCATCCTTTCCCGGAGCCTTGAGAGCAAAGCAGAACTCCGCGTCCTGGGGGACACAGGGCCGGGACTTGGCTCCCAGAGTGGGCAGGCCCCGCTTCCCCGTCGGTGCCACGGCGGGGTTCCTCTGGACCGGCGCTCGGACCCTGGGAAACTCAGCTTCCTGTGTCCAGGGGAGAGAGGAAGCTGCAGAAGGGCCACTGTTGGAAACTGCCCCAGGCACATTGGCTCCTGCCCGGGTTTCTGCTGCTTCCCCAGCGGGGCCGACCCGCTGAACCCGCGGCCCTGAGTCCTGTGCTGAGCGGGGGATGGCTGGACTGGCCGCGGTCCCGGGAGCCGGGTGTGCCCCTGCGGGGGGCTGAGGGTGGCCCTCCTGCCTCTCCAGTGCCCCGTGTTTCCCTCGCTCCCATCTCTTCTTCCACAAACCCCCTCCACCCCGGTTCTTTTCCTTTACTGCCTTTCGAAACATGAAACCCTATCGTTCCCTGGTTTAAATCACTGTTTATCAGCCGTTCTTCCAAATTACTAGGTGAAGAACAGCTCTGAAGCTTATTTGATAATGAAGACTAGACACCCTGCTTTTTGTGCTGTATTTTAAGGAAGAGAGTGATTCTAATAGCAGTGTTTCTGAGTGACGGTAGAATGACATTTAGAGAGAGAAGTCTGCTGACAAAGACTTGTTTAAACACAGGGAGCTTTTTCTTCAGATGCCCAGCTATGGGATCATTTCAAAGACCTTATTTCCCCAGGGCGACTGTTTATGAGTTTTATAAGTAAGTGTCATTAAGTACTTTAAAGTTGAGAACTTGTAATTATTATTTTATAACATGGTCAGAGTCAGAACCCTATTAGCACGAAATAGTAATTGCTACTAAGTGATCTCATTAGTAGAAGTGAAGTGAAGTCACTCAGTCGTGTCCGACTCTTTGCAACCCCATGGACCGTAGCCTACCAGGCTGCTCCCTCCATGGGATTCTCCAGGCAAGAGTACTGGAGTGGGTTGCCATTCCCTTCTCCAGGGGATCTTCCCAACCCAGGGATCAAACCCAGGGCTCCTGCATTCCAGGCAGACGCTGTAACCTCTGAGCAGGGAAGCGGTGCGGTTTTTCATGAGGATGTCGGCCACTTGTAGCAAAGCACAGGAAAATTCAGACCTGCCATCCCCAGGTCCGTGTCACGTCAATGCCTCCTGATTACCTCTGAACGGAGGACACAAGTACCTCTTCAGAGAAGGTCAATAGAAAAAGGAAAATGTTTTTAGGAATTCATTTCTGCTTTGCCCTATCCTCCAGAGTCACCTCCAGAGGGGAGGGTAGAGGAGGCAAGGTGTGGCTGTCTCTCTCTGCTTGTTGTTTAATATCTAAGATAGATGCAGAACAGTTCCAAGACATGGATTTGGGCTTTTTCCGTAATACTCCTAACTATGGGTAAACAGTAAAACCAAAACCACACAAGTATTTGCAATGAGATTTCTTTTTTTCCCATGGAGGGATATTTATTTTTTAATTTTGGCTTTGAAAAAAGTGAAAGTGTTAGTTGCTCAATAGTGTCTTGACTCTTTGTGACCCCACGGACTGTAGCCTGCCAGGCTCCTCTGTCCATGGGATTTCCCAAGCTAGAATACTGGATTGGGTTGCCATTTTCTCTTCCAGAGGCTCTTCCCAACCCAGGGATCAAACCCCAGTCTCTCCCACTGCAGGCAGGTTCTTTATTGTCTGAGCCACCAGGGAAGCCCCAATTTAAACTTTATTGTAATATAATTAACAAGTAAATTTGTAAAATATTTATAGTATACATTATGATGATTTCATATTAAAATTATCTGTAAGAAAATAAAGAGAATTTTTTTAAAGCTTACTGACCATGGATACATACTGTCTTATTGAAAAACATAGCACAGCTCCAGCATCCTTTGCTGACTTAGAAATAGAAATACCAACACTAATGATCATATGCTCACTGTTCTCAGAGACCAAAGACAGACAGCCATGGCCTTCTGCCATGATGCGGCTGTGTGTATAAGTGGCATCACTTTCAAACTTTATTTCCCTCTCTTGAAGCTGATTCTCATTAATAATGCCTTTAAGGAAACAAGCCTTCTAAGATGGGTATGAACGGCAGTTGCCTATTATACTCATCACAAACTGCCCAATACTTTTGTTTGAACACAGTTAGCCTTTATAGAACTTCAGATATTGTTCAAATATTCAAAGAACTAAGCAGGTCCATCTATATAAACACTGTTTTACTGCTTGAGGTTTTTGTTCAATTTTAAACACAAACATTATTGAAATAAAAATCTACTTTTTGTAATATTTCTAGAGAATATTCAAGATACAAGCTCCTTGTGAGAAGCTTATTTATTGTGTCCCAGAAATTCTAACTCTAGATTGATTAAATGATTTGCGGTACGATAGGTGTTCAGATGGGAGTGATACAGTTCTATTCTTGACTCCAAAAGGGTGACCAGCTAAGTGTTTTACATGCTTTATCAAATTAATTCCTAAAACAACACAATGAATAATATCTCCTTGTTACTGCCATTCTGAAGGCGAGGAAACTGAAGCTTTAGAAGGTTGATGACTTGTCCAAGTCCACGTTGTAAGTGAAGTGGAGTTGCAGCTCTCTGAATCTAAAATCCATGTGCTTAGCCACCAAAGAAATAATAAGATACACTCACGTATGTATATAAAGTATGTTTTGATTGTCCATATCTATAAGAACTGTTAAAATTTAAATATATATTTTCAAAAAACGACCTTTAAAGCAGTTTTCTCCAACAGCACACTGGTTAGTGTTAACATCAGGCCTAGTAGGTCTTCATTGCTCTGTACGAGGCATACGATTGTTCTAGTTCATTCTCTGGGGAGATGTTTCCAATCTGTGCTTTAAAACCATTGGAGGTTCAGTTCTACCGTCACTTATGCTGTCTTCCTGGCACTAGGTCACAACTTGACTAAACTCTAGTGCCTTCGGCAACCTTGGTGTATGTACATTAAATTATGCATCTCACTAGTTGCACGTTTGGGCTATGCTAAATCATGAAAATGAAGCAAATGATTGTAGAAGAATTATTGTCTGTGTTTTCTTATTTCTAGTCAATTATAACTGCTTATATCAATATGGAAATCATGTATAGCCATTAGTATTTCTGCACTTCTAAGTATAGCAGCATTGTAAACTCTCAGGAATACTTTGCTATGATGAATTCGATGCGATTCTGTCACTGAAAGGAAGTTATCCAAAACTTTAATAAGCCCATAATTAATTACTGAAATTCATTTAAATTTAAGCAAATTAGAATCATATGTGTATGATCACTCGTGTCTGACTCTCTGAGACCCTATGGACTGTAACCCACCAGACTCCTCTGTCCATTGGCGTGGCTTGCCATTTCCTTCTCAAATTTGCATCTATGGTGGGGGAAAAAAGAAAACTAGACACTAAAGATCAAAATTGTGATTATCCTTTAAGAAATAAAGCCTGTGAGTTCTCACATTTTTATTTAAAACAAAAACAAAGTGTATACTTGGCTTAGGTAAAGAAAAGCTGTTCATGGGGGCCTTCCGTGTGTGAAATAAAGCTCCTCCTTTAGAATTTCCTGATGAGACACCATCGGGTGCCTTTCTTATTGAGAGTTTGGTTCCCCCATCTTGTTAGAGGTTAAGCTACCTGGATAGAGTCCAAAGGTGGACTCTTCCAGTCTACCTACCCAAGACTGTATGAAATGTATTCCTTCAACCTAACCTACAAACTCCCTGGGAATGAAGGTCTAAAGTACATTATTTGACTTGTTAAAGATGCGATAGGCTTCCCTGGTGATTCAGTGGTGAAGAATCCACCTGCAATGCAGAGACATGGGTTTGATCCCTGGGTCAGGAAGATCCCCTTGAGTAGGAAATGACAACCTAGTCTAGTATTCTAGCGTGGATAATCCCATAGATAGAGGAGCCTGTTGGGTTACAGTCAAGAGGGTCACAAAAAGAGTCAGACATGACTTAGTGACTAAATAATAAAGATGCAAGACAACATAACATTGATACTAGATATGTTTCTGACTTGTCTTGGTTACCTAAAATTCAAGTAATACAGTTTCACATATTGTTCACAGAAACATTTCATTGATAATCAACTTAAAGACTATTCATATTTCTCTCAAATTATAATAGGTCTTTTTCTTTAGTCAAATGATTTGCATACTAAAAGTAGTTGTTATACATGGATACATGTATTTAATACGTATATAAGAAATGAATGGACATTTTCTAATGTGATTTAATTTTGGTAACTTTCCCACAAGAATAAAAGAAAATCATCAGAGGATACATAAGTCTATGTAATCTAGTTCGTATTTCAAAGAGCATCTCTTCAAAGTTTGTTTCCTTACAGATGCTGGCAGTAGAAACGAAATGGTCAGAGTCCCTAGTGTTCTAACCCGGAGGAAAGAGCATTTGCGAGTTTTTAGTACTCCTGCCAAGTTGATGTGTTAATTCTCTTTGGGGCACAGATGACAGAACCAGTACTACTGATTACCCACGGCTGCGTAGCAAAAGACCCCACATCCTGGCGCTTTGAAGGGGCACACACTTCCTGTCTCTGGGCTCCTGTGGGTGAGGATTTGGGTGCAGCTCTACAGGGTCCTCTGGCTCCAGGCCCCTCAGCCTCTCCTGCCCTTCCGTCCCTCTCCGGGCACGCTGCCAGGCTGGCCTCTCAGCCTTTCTGCTGCATTCCATCCATCAGAGCAAGTCACCCTCGAGGGGAGGGGGCGACAGGGGCGTGACCCGCCCCGCCCCCAGGAGGCGGGGCCGCTGGAGTCTCCGCGGAAGCGCTGGCCGCACTGACCCTGGAACGCATAAAAGCGGGAAAGGCGAAGCGTGAAGGAGACCCAGGGCCCCTCATGAAGCGTGGGCCTGAAGTCAGCACTGCCACCCCCGGGTGAACGGTCGAGGAAGAGTGGTCTCCTGTGAGTGAGCACCCAGGGCTCTGTGCACGGAAATGGTGCCCACCAGTGATGGCTGCGCATCTGCCCGCTTTCCCCAGGAGGGCGCCGCCGGCTGTGTGACGCCTGCAGGCGGTCAGCCCACAGCCTCAGAGACAACTGTGAGCTACAGCTCAAATTTGCGCCTCAGACAGGAGGCTCAAGACGGCGTCTGCAAAGAGACCGAAGGCCTTCCAGGGCCAACCGGAAGCTGAAGGCGAAGTGCTTCCGGTCCGTCGCTCTGTCCGCCGCGGCCCAGGGGTGGACGTGGACGTGGGGCCTCACACGGCCACCCCCAACCCCGCGGAGCTCCCCGCACCGTCTCCGCCGGCCTTGTGGCCCTCAACTGCAGTCTTCCGAATCCTTGAAAGCTGCTCAGGACTCCAGTGCTTTCTTGCTTTTCACTTGCCCGTTTGACCCCTTCAGTTTCAGGACTTAGATTCGGATAATTGCTCCTAATGGTCCAGTGCGCTCGAGGTCTCTACGCGAACTGCAGCTCTCATCCGCCGCCGCCTCGCCTCGGGCAGCGTCTTTCCCTTCTCCGAACAGAAGCCTGTTATCCGCGGCTCCCAACTCCGCACAGTGCCCACGCCCTGCCGCCCACCCGGCCTGCCTCCTGTCAAGTCGACTCCCTCCTCAGATGGCTCCCGCGGAAGCCTGTCAGGCAGGCAGGACCGGGAAGCCAGATCCCAGCAGCCCCACGTCTCACACACTCCCCTAAACACCGTCCAGAAAACTCCACGAATGTGAGCAGCTGATGAATGCTGAGGAAAGAGTAAGTCTCGGGGTTTGAGCTGGAAACTTGAGGCATTTCTGAATCAACAAGCGGTGTTTCTCTTTGCCCATTTAGTGTCAGAGAAGGTAAATACTAAAAAGCAGACATTTGAAGGAGAAATGTTTTTCATACACCAATAAAATGTAAAGAAATTAGATTTGAGAGGGGGTCAGAATCAGTTTGTAAGTGTGCCAGTAGGAAAGTGAGTAAAAAGGTGCCTTCAATGGGGAATATTTGAGGTCCGTTTAATAGTTGCCTATTTTGGATTTGTTGTTTCTTGCTTCCCTTGTGGCTCAGACAGTAAAGCGTCCGCCTCCAATGCAGGAGACCCAGGTTCAATCCCTGGGTGGGGAGGATCCCCTGGAGGAGGAAATGGCAACCCACTCCAGTACTCTTGCCTGGAAAATCCCATGGACAGAAGAGCCCGGTAAGCTACAGTCTATGGGGTCACAAAGAGTTGGTCACGACTGAGCGACTTTACTTCACTTCAATGACTATAATTTAATAATTTCTTCACTGGAAGAAATAGTCCATGAATGATGATGGTGATATGGTTGATAAAGACTATGGTGATAAGAATCACGGTACGTGGTGGTGAGGTGATAATGATGAGATGGTAGTGATGGCGGTGGTGGTGATAGTGGTGATGAGGGTGGAGGTGTTTGGTGACAGTGACAATGATAGGCATGTCTTAACTGAGCACTTTGTTTGTGCCAAATTTAGTTCTCAGGTGTATCACCTCTGATGTGCATTAACTCACTTGATTTTCATAGCAGCTTTACCAGATTGGTACTGTTACTATCCTCACCTTACCTATGAGGACACTGGGGCAGAGGGCGCTGGGAACTTGCTCAAAGCACCCAGTGGTAATGGCATGCATGAGAAGTCCTAGCCTGCATTGAGCCACACTCATCCCGGTACTATGCTAAAGAACCCGCCCGCCAACTCGGGAGAAGTATGAGAGAGATGCTGGCTCGATCCCTGGATGGGAAAGATCCCCTGGAGGAGGAAGTGGCAACCCACTCCAGTATGCTTACCTAGAGAATCCCATGGACAGAGGAGCCTGGTGGGCAACAGTTCATGGGGTCTCAAAGAATCGGACGCGACTGAGCGCTCACACACTTCTGCTCTCCAGTGGGTCCCTCAGAATAATGTAATTCTATTTCCCAATTGTGGTGCCTCTTCACAGGTGGGTCAAACCACACACACACACACACACACCCCTTCACAAAAGTGAAGAGGGTGCTCAGATTTCAACACTGGGTTTCCGGAACCTCTGTGTACTGTGCCCCTCCTCTACATCTGCTTCTGGGGTGAGATTTGCTCCTTTCTGGATAACTGCCCCTCGCTCCTGCCTTTGTGGAACTGTTGGTAGCAGTTACGTGAACAGTTTGCTTCCACAACCCACGTATTTAACTACTTCCTTTGGCACAGACAAGAAAACATAAGTATTTCTGTCATGTTCTTGACTTTGAAACAACAGTGGTGGTGTTAACAGAACCAGAGACTCTGAAGTTCATTGGAAGAGAAATATTTGAAAGGGGAAAAAGAATACAACCCTTACAGTTCCGGCAGGGAGGGAGTACGCGTTTGTGCTACGATGTTAGAAACCGCATGAGACAGTACGAGTGCAGAGCCCAAAGCACTTTAAAGACTATGGTGATAAGAATCACGGTACGTGGTGGTGAGGTGATAATGATGAGATGGTAGTGATGGCGGTGGTGGTGATAGTGGTGATGAGGGTGGAGGTGTTTGGTGACAGTGACAATGATAGGCATGTCTTAACTGAGCACTTTGTTTGTGCCAAATTTAGTTCTCAGGTGTATCACCTCTGATGTGCATTAACTCACTTGATTTTCATAGCAGCTTTACCAGATTGGTACTGTTACTATCCTCACCTTACCTATGAGGACACTGGGGCAGAGGGCGCTGGGAACTTGCTCAAAGCACCCAGTGGTAATGGCATGCATGAGAAGTCCTAGCCTGCATTGAGCCACACTCATCCCGGTACTATGCTAAAGAACCCGCCCGCCAACTCGGGAGAAGTATGAGAGAGATGCTGGCTCGATCCCTGGATGGGAAAGATCCCCTGGAGGAGGAAGTGGCAACCCACTCCAGTATGCTTACCTAGAGAATCCCATGGACAGAGGAGCCTGGTGGGCAACAGTTCATGGGGTCTCAAAGAATCGGACGCGACTGAGCGCTCACACACTTCTGCTCTCCAGTGGGTCCCTCAGAATAATGTAATTCTATTTCCCAATTGTGGTGCCTCTTCACAGGTGGGTCAAACCACACACACACACACACACACCCCTTCACAAAAGTGAAGAGGGTGCTCAGATTTCAACACTGGGTTTCCGGAACCTCTGTGTACTGTGCCCCTCCTCTACATCTGCTTCTGGGGTGAGATTTGCTCCTTTCTGGATAACTGCCCCTCGCTCCTGCCTTTGTGGAACTGTTGGTAGCAGTTACTGTGAACAGTTTGCTTCCACAACCCACGTATTTAACTACTTCCTTTGGCACAGACAAGAAAACATAAGTATTTCTGTCATGTTCTTGACTTTGAAACAACAGTGGTGGTGTTAACAGAACCAGAGACTCTGAAGTTCATTGGAAGAGAAATATTTGAAAGGGGAAAAAGAATACAACCCTTACAGTTCCGGCAGGGAGGGAGTACGCGTTTGTGCTACGATGTTAGAAACCGCATGAGACAGTACGAGTGCAGAGCCCAAAGCACTTTCCTCAAGGCTTAGGTAGTCTAGCACCTCATAGTTTCTAATGGTTTGTGTATCCATTTTCAGGGCAAGAGCCGTCTCAGCACTTCTGTGTTCTAAGTACCTGCTGCTGCTGCTAAGTTGCTTCAGTTGTGTCCGACTCTGTGCGACTCCATAGATGGCAGCCCACCAGGCTCCGCCATCCCTGGGATTCTCCAGGCAAGAACACTGGAGTGGGTTCTAAGTACCTAGCCAGTATAAATAATAAAAGGAGAACTGAAAATTAAATGCTAGTGGGCTTTTTTGGAGCAAAAGATTCATATCTAAGTAGGAGGAGCGAGGGTATTTTCTGTGGGTGTCTGGCATTTCTTTTACTCATTTTTCATTGGATTTTTGACGTCTTCCATAGCAGGGAGAAGGCAATGGCACCCCACTCCAGTACTCTTGCCTGGAAAATCCCATGGACGGAGGAGCTTGGTGGGCTGTAGTCCATGGGGTCGCGAAGAGTCGGACACGACTGAGAGACTTCCCTTTCACTTTTCACTTTCGTGCATTGGAGAAGGAAATGGCACCCCACTCCCGTGTTCTTGCCTGGAGGATCCCAGGGACGGGGAGCCTGGTAGGCTCTCGTCTGTGGGGTCGCACAGAATCAGACACGACTGAAGCGGCTTAGCAGCAGCAGCAGCATAGCAGATTTGTAGGGTTTTAATATTCTAGATACTTGTTCTTTCCTATTCATATTCATAAGCATCTTCTTGCTGCTGTGAGTTGTTTCATTTTAATTATTATTATTCTTGTTGATAGCAGAATGTTTTAATTTTAAAGGTCTCATTTCTGTAACAATTATTTCTATGATTTGTTCTTACAGATCTTAAAGGTATACTCTCCCAAATTTTCTTCTAAGCATTTTAAAGCTGTCTTTATGTGTTAAGGGCTTTTCTCTATCTGAACTGATTTTTATATGTGGCATAGTCAGAGGGGCTAAGTTTATTCATTATGAAAAGTCAGTTGTACATGCATTTACGAGGCCCTTCGTGTAGTATTTTTGATATTGAAGGAAATGCCATGAAAGGACATAGGGAAAAATTGTAAGCCAGTCCACCTATAAATGCATAAGCAACAATTCTTTAAAGAATAGCATATTGGACTGACTGAATTTTTAAAAAATTAAGACCAAGTTGCATGGACATTTGAACACTGTTCAGCTGACAAATGTTGATGTAATCTACCATGTCCTCTAGCGAAGGAGAAAGGCACAGTGATCATCACAATGGATGTGAGGAAGTACTCAGTAAATTTGGTTTACTGTTTATTTTTTTTTAACTTTGAAAAGTCAAATTTGTAACAACCACTTCAAGCAGTCACGATCATATTTTAGTTCTTATACATAGTTATTTTTAACATACTATTTTAATACTGTCCTGAAATCAAGTTAAATGATCAGAAACTTGGCTCTCTGGCCCCCGTGTGACTTTGTTTCCTTTAGGATTGCACTCTTGAGATGTATGATTGCTTTGCTTTGAGAGCATGCTTGTTATCCTATGTGCTTTAGGGATGCTATTGAGTGTAAGTTTGCGTTTTGGGCACAGCTGTCCAGGCCTATCCATTTTCTTCTAGCAAATGGTCTTTTCTCAAGCATGTGCACACTTACATGCAGAAATCACGTGAGCATAGTGTACATTTTCCTCATGACTTCACTTGCCTGGGAGGTCACACATATGTTGATCCCATAGCCACTTTCTTTTAAAGTAAAGCAGAGCAGATATTTTGATGTTGTGGGCCCCAGCTTTAATGTTCTTGAATTTACTCCCTAAGGTCCCAGTTTCTTCTCTATTAATTTATGATGGGCTGTTTTACTGGATCTGCCTTAAAACTCATGTTTATGAAACACCATTTAGAGAATAAATCTAAGACGAGTCACCTAACTAGTATACTCACCCTGTTCTTGTTCTCTCAACCAGATATTTAATGTCTAGATTATTTCTCTTTTTGCTTCCCTTGTGGCTCAGTCAGTAAAGAATCTGCCTGAAATGGAGGACATCTGGGTTTGATCCCTGGACTGGGAAGATTCCCTGGAGATTCCTTTTGTGCTTATGATTTTCTGCCTTGATTTTTGATGTTTCCTGGCCTTCTAAACAAACTGCAAAAACTCGAGTACAAGCATCAGTTCTAATGTGTCTTTCTTACCCCTTGGAGCTGAGAGGCATGTACCAAGTCACTAAGTCAGAAGCACTGTATTAGTGCATGCCCCTCATCTTATGTTGGACTGTGTGAAACAGTCGCAAAGAGATTTTCATGTAATAAACAATAACCTCAAAGTTGTAAAAATGTTTATAAAGAACTAGAAGGGGGTAAAGATCGTTATTTTAACCAATAAGCCAAGCCTGAGTTTTAACATTATTTGACTGAATTCTATATTGTGAATTAAATACATTTATGGGGAAGTAGGGAGAAGGAAATGGCAACCCACTCCAGTGTTCTTGCCTGGAGAGTCCCAGGGACAGAGGAGCCTGGTGGACTGCTCTCTGTGGTCGCACAGAGTCAGAAAGGACTAAAGCAACTTAGCAGGAGCAGCATGGGGAAGTAGTGGTTTACTGGGAATGAAGTAAGTTTTCTAATCATATCTTTAGCAGGCATTTATTAAGTCAAGAAAATTATAAAAATACTATTAGCTTTGAAAGGATATGAGTTAGCTATTCAAAACTGACAATTTTCTACTAAAGGAAGCATTTTAAGGAACTACAAATTAAAAAGTGCAAAGACCTGAATTTTGTACAGTGAAAATCAATACAACTAAAGGACAGCTGAAAGTGAGAAAAGAAATCATGGAAAAACATCTGTGATGAATGTGATGGTGAAGAGTTAATATATACAACACATTACACAAGTAATTAAACATAAAGAATGTGTATAAAGAAAATTCAAAGACACTTCATGTAAAGAAACCATGATGTGAACTTTCCCACAACTTTAAGTGCCTGATGTCAAGAGATTATTATTGAGCTCATCATTTAGGAAAAATTATTAAACTGGCTCATGTATAAATAAAAGATAGTTAAAATACCAAGAAACTACTATTTGCATCCTGTAAAACTGGCAAAATCTATTCTAAAATGAAAATGAATACCAAAGAGGCTGCAAGGGAATAGTTATCCTGAAAAATTCCCAATAATATTGTAAATCAGAATAATATTTTTAAATTAAAACATTTCTACCCTTTAGGTCAGGAATCTCACTACTAGAAACTTAGCAAAAATTAGTGACTCAAAGTACTAAAAAGGGAATACTGGTCCACAATCCCTTGAACAAACTATGGGCAGAACGTGCTTCAGAATTCAGACTTAAGATGTTATGCGCATATGCTGTATGTCGTGTAGCACCCCAAGGATATGAAGTGACATCTTACATTGAAATGCATTGGTATCTGTCTGTGGAACATGGCAGCAAGATAATGACTCACAATGAATTTTGAGTGTAAACTTAAGGGGAAAAAACAGATTTTGCTTTCAAGCTTGTAAAAAAAAGTTTAGGTTTGTGCTTTTCTATTTCATAAATATGTGTAAGACCTCATATCAAAATGATATTATTAATATCAGTACTCTTTCTGACACAAATAACACAAACTATGAAACCATTTAAAGTGAGATATCACGGAAAAATTGTTAGAGTAATTTGGTGAAATACTAAGACTAAAATTAACTAAACTATGTACCAATATACAAAACTGTTTTTAAAATGTTTAAAAACTGGCTCAATCTTTACTTTGAGATCTTTAATTATAGTTGATGTGAAAATGCAAGCTTGCCTGCCTCATCTGTTCCAATGAGTTCACTCTATAAGAATTGGATGGATTTGGGGTGCTTTTTTCTATAGACATTACTATTTATAAACATGGATTATGTCAGAAATTTGTAATGAATCTGCTGCTGCTGCTGTTAAGTCGCTTCAGTTGTGTCCAACTCTGTGCGACCCCATAGATGGCAGCCCACCAGGCTCCCCCATCCCTGGGATTCTCCAGGCAAGAACACTGGAGTGGGTTGCCATTAGTCTTATATTATTTCTGCCATTTTCCTAAGAGACTGTAAAACCATTTTTTGAAAATACTTGTTTCAAATAGATTACCCTTAACTACGTTTTACCCTATAGACAATTCTGCATGCAAGCGTGCTAAATCACTTCAGTCATGTCCAACTCTTTGCCACCCCATGGACTGTAACCCGCCAAGCTCCTCTGTCCATGGGAGTCTCCAGGCAAGAATGCTGGAGTGGATTGCCATATCTTTCTCCAGGGAATCTTCCCGACCCAGTGATGGAACCCGCTTCTCCTAAGTCTCCTGCCTTGGCAGGCAGATTCTTTACCACTAGTGACACCTGCCAGTATTCAGTTCAGTTCAGTCTCTCAGTCGTGTCCCACTCTTTGCCACCCCATGGACTACAGCATGCCAGGCCTCCCTGTCCATCATCAACTCCTGGAGTTTACTCAAACTCATGTCCAACGAGTTGATGATACAATCCAACCATCTCATCCTCTGTCATCCCCTTCTCCTCCTGCCTTCAGTCTTTCCCAGCATTAGGGTCTTTTCCAATGAGTCAGTTCTTCACATCAGGTGGCCAAAGTGTTGGAGCTTCAGCTTTAGCATCAGTCCTTCCAATGAATATTCAGGACTGATTTCCTTTAGGATGGACCGGTTGGATCTCCTTGCTGTCCAAGGGACTCTCAAGAGTCCTCTCCAACACCACAGTTCAAGAGCATCAATTCTTCAGCACTCAGCTTTCTTTATGGTCCAACTCTCACATCCATACATGACTACTGGAAAAACCATAGCTTTGACTAGACGGACCTTTGTCAGTAAAGAAATGTCTCTGCTTTCTAATATGCTGTCTAGCTTGGTCATATCTTTTCTTTCAAGGAACAGTATCTTTTAATTTCATTGCTGCAGTCACCATCTGTAGTGATTTTGGAGCCCAAGAAAATGAATTCTGTCATTGTTTCCATTATTTCCTCATCTATTTTCCATGAGGTGATGGGACTGGATGCCATGATCTTAGTTTTCTGAATGTTGAATTTTAAGCCAGCTTTTTCACTTTCCTCTTTCACTTTCATCAAGAGGCTCTTCAGTTCCTCTTTGCTTTCTACCGAAAGGGTGGTGTCATCTGCATATCTGAGGTTATTGATATTTCTCCCAGCAATCTTGATTCCAGCTTGTGCTTCACCCAGCTCAGCGTTTCTCACGATGGACTCTGCATATCAGTTAAATAAGCAGGGTGACAGTATACAGCCTTGATGGACTCCATTTGCAATTTAAAACCAATCCTTTGTTTCATGTCTGGTTCCAACTATTGGGTTCCAACTACTGTAGGTCAACTACATACAGATTTCTCAGGAAATTCTTCCCATCTCTTTCAGAATTTTCCACAGTTTGTTGTGATCCACACAGTCAAAGGCTTTGGCATAGTCAATATAGCAGAAGTAGATGTTTTACTGGAACTCTCTTGCTTTTTCTATGACCCAACAGATGTTGGCATTTTGATCTCTGGTTCCTCTGCCTTTTCTAAATACAGCTTGAACCTCTGAAGTTTCTCAGTTCACATATTGTTGAACCTTAGCTTGGAGAACTTTGAGCATTACTTTGCTAGTGTGTGAGATGAGTGCAATTGTGTGGTAGTCTGAACATTCTTTGGTATTGCTTATCTCTGGGATTAGGATGAGAACTGACCTTTTCCAGTTGTGTGGAAACTGCTGAGTTAAGGAACCTGGGATGTAGGGAAGTGATAAGTCACCATCCGAGAGTCACAGTCAACTCTTCGGTTCCATATGCTCACCCCATTTGCTCGTGTTTGCATAAACACAGGCAGTGCTGCCTCTACAATTTGCCCATGTCCTAGGCGGAATGTTCATCAGAATAAAAATAAAGTTGACCTAATCACGTGGAACCTCTATTTTCTAATCTAAATGAAGATAGTGAGTAATGTTCATGCTGAAAATGAACTTGGGAGTCAGAGCATCTCCATTTGAATCGCAGCTTTCACTTCCTTAGCTCTGCAGCTGATGCTGATTTAGTAAGTGGTCTCTGCTGTGTTGGTTACTGTGTTAAAACCATGTAATGACCTGGGGAGCCTGCCATGTGACAATGTCTACACCACTTGCAGGAGCACATGGCTCCCACTTAGGAGATCAGAAGTGGAGGCTCATGCACACAGACTGGCGTGATACGCTGGCTCTCTTCTAGCTCTTCCCACTTGACAGTGCAGGGAGAGGGTTGATGTGGGGACGGCCTTGGGTGGAAATCAAAGACAAGCAGGAGAAGTGCTTTCAGAACAGTCCTCACAGTAGAACGTGAGGAATGTGATCTAGTCAGTAGTATGGTACCAGTGCCAACTTCTTTAAGAAGCTGTGAAGTGTTAGCAGCAGAGCAAACAGGTGACAGAACATGGGACCCTGGCACCTTATTTCTGTAGTTCTATACAACTAAAAAGACTGCAAAATAGAAACATTTTTAAAAGTGACATATCCGGGAGCATTTATGAAACAGGTCCACTAGAATATCATGGACCTTATTCCTAGTGCCCAGGGTAGAAATTGGCACTTTGTTGGTACACAGTTACTAGGGAATGAATGAATGATTCACTCACCTCAGTAATAATGAATGGCAGCTAAGACAGAGGGTCATCGCTGGGTTCCAGAATAGCTCACTAGGAAGTGTTTTCCTGTATAAAAGGTAAGGTGACATGAGCGCAGGCATTAATTGAACACCTCTTGGCAAGTGTGGGACACTCAGGGTGCATCTTCTGATTTATTCTCAGTCCAAGCAGGCAGTGCTGAGTGTCAGCTCTCCGTCCGTGACCTGGGATGGTGAGCCTGCACTTGGCCGTGCTGCACGGTGTGTGTGTTGGGATCTGGGATGGCACAGAGGGGCGAGACAAGCGGTGCTGGAAGCAGGGTGTATAGGAGCCAGTTGTCCACGCAGAGGGCCCTGTTCAGGGAACCGTCCTGCTGAGCTGAATGCAGGCCAGCGGCCAGAGATCTGAGTCTAATCTGCCTCGGTCTCATTGTGAGACACAGGCTGATCCATTTGCTCACAAGCTTGTCTTAAAATACAGAGCCAGAAGCTAGAGGCCAGGGGCGGTGGTCTTGTGCCTGTGTGAGGACTGTTTGGTTTAGCTGGATGGACATAGTTGGTTCTGGAGTCAGATGGGCTGGGTTTGGGTCAAGGTGTATCTCTCATGGGCAGGTTGCTTCATTTTGCACTTCATTCTTTTCTAGTAAAAGGGGGTTACTACCAGTCCCTCCTTTGACTGATTGCCATCATAATAATTAAGAGAATTTGGAGATGGAAAGGACTGGAATGAAGTCCTTAGGCATCAATAGGTGCCCCTTGCTATGATGATTATCCTGGTCCGCACCAAACACATACAGCTTTGTTTAAATCCCACTGCTCTTTCATACCTCGTTGCCAACATTTCATCACATTTTACAGTCTCAATATGTCATCTTTGCAAATGAAGTATCAGAAAAATGGAAATAAAATCTCTAGAGAAAACCTTTTTGCCCATAATTTGTGGTCTTGTAAATTTAGAAGTCATATTCTGCAGATTTTTTTAAAAGTAAATCATAAAAGATATAAATAGGTCTTCCTGTGTCCCCATAATCAATCCGACTTCCTTCCTGCCCACACCATAAGAATCTACTCACCTAAATTTAGCAGCTTTTGTTCATATTCACATTTTTAAATTTCTACTGTATGTATATATGTATATATATATATTTTTCTGTATAATACACAGCATTGTTGTGCTTACTTTCAAATGTTATAAGATGATATCCTTTTTTTAAAAAAAAATTATTTTTCATGAAGTAAAGTTGCTGGGTAGTAAGGGTACACTTATACTCAACTTTACTACTGTCAAATCCCTCTTGAGTTGTGTCAGCATCAAACTTCCATTAACAGTTTGGATGATGTAGATCTTTGTCAACAACATTTTAGTTACCCATCTAGTAAATTCCTGGAAAAGGGCATGGCAGCCCACTCCAGTATTCTTGCCTGGAGAATCCCATGGACAGAGGAGCCTGGCAGACTCTCCAGTCCATGGGGTCGCAAAGAGTCGGACATGACTGAGTGAGTAACGCTGCGTCTAGTAAATGTGTTTGTTGTAACCACCACCAATGGTAATGGTAATACCAACGACAGCAATGAAGCTGGAGGGGTAACTGGGTCTCAGTGATCCTTTCTCAGCAGCGCGCGTGCGTGTGTGCCGCCTCCGACTGGCTCACGCTTTTGCTACTGTGACTCTGACGACCACTTCTTTCTGAGTGCAGTTTCCGTCTCCTGAGAAACATTCTGTGCTAGGAGTCGAAAACTCTCTTAGTCCTTGAGTTCCTATAATAGTCTTTTTTTTTTCCGATACTCTTGAATAATAGATTGAGTAGAAAAAAATATTTTCTCATCAGTGAAAAAGTTCCTGCAGGCCCATTTTATTCCTTTTCGGATCAAATATCTTCCTTCTCTGGTTATTTAACTTTCGTCTTTTGGCGTTCTGTAATTCCACTGAAAGTCTGTGATTGTTCATTTCATTATTATGTATTGACTCAACTGGACCATTTGGTCAAAGATTATTCTGGGTGTTTCTGTGAGGGTAATTTTGGATGGGATTCCTCTGTAAATTGGGAGACACAGTAAATCAGATTGCCCTTCATGGGCTTCCCTGATAGCTCAGTTGGTAAAGAATCCACCTGCAATGCGGGAGACCCTGGTTCAATCCCTGTGTCAGGAAGATCCGCTGGAGAAGGGATAGCTACCCACTCCAGTATTCTGGCCTGGGGAACTCCATGGACTGTATAGTCCATGGGGTCGCAAAGAGGCAGACAGGATTGAGCACCTTTCACTTTCAGGGTGTGGCTGGGGCTCATCATCTGATTGGCTGAAGGCCTGATGGGAATGAAGGACTGACCCTCCCTAAGGGAATCCTGCCTGTGGCCTCGGCTGGAGCATCAGCTCCTCCTGTGTCTACAGCAGCCTCCAGCCCTCACACCCAGCCTGGGACAGATGATGATTTCATGAGGTACTTCCTTATAAGAATCCTCTTTATATGTATATTTTTAATTTGGTTTCTCTGGAGCCCCCTGAAGAATGCAGAATTAACATCAGGTGTGTGGATGTTTATCCTGCCGAGAACTGGTGTGCTCCTCCGACGTGAGAGGTCTTGACCTCAGCAGTCCTGAGCAGCCTGCCCTTGCGTCCGTCTCGGCCATGCTCTCTGTCTCCTCCGCTGGTGCTCAGGCTGGGCATGTGCTGGCGGCCTTGCCACCTAACAGTTCCTTTCCGTGTCCTGGCTCTCTGGTCCAGCTGTGTTCTAGGTCATCTTCCACTCCGCCTTCTGCTTCACCAGTCTCTGTCGTCTCCGTCATCCAATGTGCTGCTTATTTCTTTTTCTGTTTTCAGTGACTACATGTCCATTTCCAGAAGCTGTTATTTGGTTCTTTTTCACATCTGCCTGCCTCTTTCTCCATAACATTTGGCTGTGGGGCTCCCAGTCCTTTCCTATCTGAGAATTCCGAGTACACCCTTCATTTTTCTCTCTTGCCCTAGTTCTTGAAGTGGGGGAGTGCTAGTCTTTGGTTTGCTGTATGTACATAGCCTCTGTGTGTATTTCTCTCCCATTTGGTCATTTTTCACGGTGGTACCTTTGCACTGGGAAGCATGTTTGGCTTAGGTGGTGGCCGCGTTCCTCCAGATGGGTATTGTTTTGCTTTTGGCAGGCGGCCCAGGAGCAGCACCTCCCTGTGAACCATCCTTAGGCTTTTTTTTTTTTTTTTGCCCCAGGGGTTGGGTTCCCACACCGCACAGACACAGGGTGAGTGAGATCCCAAATCCATGCAGTCATCATGTTTTACTCCTGAGATCTTTCTTTCCCCCGAGAGACCAGGGAAGCAAGCGCTGCCTGCAGTCTCTCTTTGCAGTGAATAGACCCTCCTAGCTTCCTTTTCTGTGGGGACGCAGCCCATGTCGAGTCCCAGGTCTAAGCTGATATCTCAGCTTCATTTCCCCAACTTGCATGGACCCAAAGCCTCATGCCGTAGCCACGAGCAAGAGGTGAACATTGCCTGGGCACCTGGGTGTTGCATTTGGGTCCTGCAGGTAACCCGTGACTAGAGGTGCTATTTTTGGCAAAAAAGCATTGTTCCTCTCCCCCTTCGTGATCAGACTGTCTTTTTTACTGCATCCGTACAGCAGTTTTTCACATTCCGCGCTTTCTTGGCTTCTCTGAAAGCTCCGTGCAGAAAGAAGAGGCTGTGAGGTGCAGTAAGTAACGAGAAAGTGGCGTTACATCTTTTGAGACAGGAGAACAGTTTAATTTTCTCCTGTCAAACAACTGGGTGTTTTAATAATCTTAGCCTTTTAAAGTCTCAGACTTTCAAGTTTCCTTACATCTTTGACATGATTTCTCTTTGCACATTCCACCCACACTTTATGAGCATAATAACATGCTAACGCTCTATTCTTCTACTGTGCTTTTTATTCAGAGAATTCCAAGCACTTTGTAGACCTTGCCATTTATCCTGACAACACCTTTGCACACTGTGGAAGGTAGTTGGTTAGTGGGAGAGTCAGTTTAATGAAACATGAGGACCAGGGAGTCCAACACTGCAAACAGAATATCAGATTATCCCATGAGCAAGCTCACACACGTGCAGCCAGAGACAGAGGAAGAGTTTTTCCCCCTTTGCCCAGCTCAAGGAGGGGTTTAACTGAAAACAATATAGAAGAAAGTAAATCACTATCCAGCATGGTCTTCAGAGAAGAGACTTAGGCGAGCTTCTTCTCGCTTTTGCTTTATATCTCTGACTTTATGGGGCATGGCTGGTGAAGTTTTCAGCGAGATGAGAACAGGGCTTGCTGGGATAATTGCAGTGGGAAAGAAAGCATGTCTGTAGCCCTGATCAACAATGTAGGAAGTGGAGGGCGTGCCATTTCTGGAATAGCACAGCCTTCCTTGGCACTGAGAACCTGTGGGCTTGAGAGCAGGTGGTGGCCAGTCATCCAGACAGATGACTGGCATCTCAGAGAACTGTCGCTGGGAACTAGGGACCTGAGGGTGAAAATGCCAACAGGCTCCTGTAAGAGAGCTGTCAAAAGGTAAAGGGCTGCCGGGACATCGTGTGGAGTTGGCTTAACCCCAGGAAGTCCCTGGGTGGTAAAGCAGGGAGAGGGAGAGCATGAAATAACAGATGGGCTAAGGCTACGTTACCGTCAGAAAGCTGGTCGAGTTGCTTCAGATGAGAACACGTTTACCTTCACATTTCCTGAAAGCTATAGCAACACAGACAACAGGATGAGTTAACTCAAAATGAGAGGCTTCTCACTGTGTGGTCCATCCTGTGCTAGGATGAACTTTCTCATAAAAGAACACTTATTTCCCTGTCATAATTACATCCAGAAAAGTTCATTTTGTGAGTTTCACATAAAGGGATCTGAAAACCATGGGCATGTCTTCAGTAGCAGTTTTACCAAAAATGTGGAGGCATTTACTAAATGTAAAAGCATTTACCAAACACGCCTTTATTGTCTCCTTCTTACTTTGGCCCTTGGTACCAGGTGAAAAGAAAATCCTGAGTCTCCTGCAGGTCTAGCTCATCATACAGACGATAACTCTTTCTGTGCCCTTACTACATCCTGGGCAAGGTGCTGAGCGCCCTAATGCCTGAATTCGCACAGTCCTTGGAGTTACAGGATGCAGCGTGTCCACCCACGGGTAAGGAAACCGAGGCCCAGGAAGGCTAAATGATTCGCTGTTGCTACACTATCGAGAGTGGCAGTGTTAGCGTTTAAAGTCTGGGCTTTAGGGGTAGGCATTTTACTGCTCTGCAGTATTTCCTGGATCAGTAGCACTTGGACAGGGCTTGGAGAATTATCCTTGAGATGCACTCAGACTTGATGCCACGTGACGGTTTTACTGGTTTGCTCTTACTGTGTTAAAGTAATTATTAGGTTTTCTCTTTAGAAAATTAGTATGTATTGATGGCAGCAGTTCATTTTTCCACTCTTCCAGTTACTAATGCAAAACCTTGGAGTCATCCTTTGCTGACTCTCCTCCAGCCCCCGCTGTCTTTGCGCTTCCTCCAGCCCCGAGGGCGCACTCTGCCCGCTGTACGTGAAGTTGTTGTCCAGTCGCTCAGGGGTGTCTGGGAATGCAGCGCTTGTTGCTTCTGCCTGGAAGCCTCTTCCGCAGGTTGTCTCCAGGCTCCCTCCTTTAATCCCGTCCTGTCTTTGCTCAAATGCCTGCTTGGCCCAGGAGAGTCCAGACCCCTCTCCTGACACCACAAGCCCCTCCCCTACGTGCCTCCCACAGCACTCACCACCTACCTGCCTGCTTGATGGCGGTGTTTCTCTCCTGTCTGTCTTTCCCAGGGGCTGGGTTTTCCTGTCATGTTTTCTGCTATGTCTCCGGGACCCACAGGACGATGGTTCTCTCTGGAGGTGTGGGGTGTAAGGAGGGGAAACCCCAGAGCTTCTGGAGTGGGGTGGTATTCTATCGCTGGCCTGGGTACCCGAATCCTGTACTGCTTGCTCACATTTTTGTGTGCATGCTGTAGAGAGGATAGTGCAGAAAGCCCTCTGGGATCAGAGGGACTGATGCATTTGACAAGGGGACCTCAAATAGAGAAAGACTTCAGAGCAAATGTGGCTTTTGGCTTTCAGTTCAGTTTGGCCACTCATT
>SJYC01081208.1:0-25680 GCA_006408675.1 Madoqua kirkii | reverse complement strand
TTTTGTGTGCATGCTGTAGAGAGGATAGTGCAGAAAGCCCTCTGGGATCAGAGGGACTGATGCATTTGACAAGGGGACCTCAAATAGAGAAAGACTTCAGAGCAAATGTGGCTTTTGGCTTTCAGTTCAGTTTGGCCACTCATTTGTGTCCGACTCTTTGCGACGCCATGAACCACAGCATGCCAAGCCTCCCTGTCCTTCAGCAACTCCTGGAGTTCACTCAAACCCATGTCCATTGAGTCAGTGATGCCATCCAACCATCTCATCCTCTGTCGCCTCTTTCTCCTCCTGCCCTCAATCTTTCCCAGCATCAGGGTCTTTTCAGATGAGTCACCTCTCAGGTGGCCAAAGTATTGGAATTTCAGCTTCAGCATCAGTCCTTCCAATGAACACCCAGGGCTGATCTCCTTTAGGATGGACTGGTTGGATCTCCTTGCAGTTGAATGGACTGTCAAGAGTCTTCTCCAGCACCACAGTTCAAAAGAATCAGTTCTTTGAAATTGATTCTCTCACATCCATACATGATCTCTGGAAAAACCATAGCCTTGACTAGACGGACCTTTGTTGGCAGAGTAATGCCTCTGCTTTTTAATAGACTGTCTAGGTTGGTCATAACTTTCCTTCCAAGGAGTAAGCGTCTTTTAATTTCATGGCTGCAGTCACCATCTGCAGTAATTTTGGAGCCCAGAAAGATAAAGTCATGGAACACATCGGTAGAAATAGAGGAGGGGTGTGGAAATGCTGGGAAGCAGTGATTTTCCTTCAGCTGTACCTTTATTTGTTCTCAGGGTCCCCTACTTTTTTTTTTAACCCAGTGTTAAATTTTCAGTGGGCTTGGGTTGTTTTTCTTTTCCCTTTGTCTTTTAACTGGAGTGCAACTTCTAGTAATTTTTTCAGAAAACATGTATAGGTGCCATATTATATATGTATATATATATGAAAGTCTATCAGCTGCCTTCAAAACACAGCTTGACTTCTCAGGTCATTCAGTCACAAACAGCAGAAATTTGCTCCACTGTCTCCAGCTTGTGGTGGTGCCTAGAAGCCTGCAGCTCACCTGGTATGCCCTTAAAATAACCTGAGACTTTTTTCTGCCTAATAATCCATGGCAGGCATGGTTATCTGAGAACAGATATGAACACTTTCAATATTTGCTCTCCCCTTTGCAGTGTTTTTTTAGTGTTCACCTCTGAAGTTATCACCCCTGTAGACCTCGTCAAGCTAATGATTTTAACATACTTAAGTCAAAAGTTTACTAAGACTGATCCCATTAGTACAGTGACCCCCACAAACTTTGGATCCATGTGGCTGGACCCCAAGGTTACCTGCTGAGCACCCCAGGTAGGTGAGTATTGGGTTCCTGCCTCCCAGTGGGAGAAGCAGGTGGTGATTATTTATTTTTGGCCTTCCCTGGTGGCTCAGCTGGTAAAGAATCGGGCTTTAATGCAGGAGACATAGGTTCAATCCCTGGGTTGGGAAGATGCCCTGGAGAAGGGAATGGCAATCCACTCCACTGTTCTTGCCTGGAGAATCCCATGGACAGAGGAGCCTGTCCGGCTATAGTCCGGGGTTTGCAGAGAGAGACATGACTGAGTGACTAACACTTCTACTTTTCACTTGTGTCTCTTCACACAATCTTTTTTTAAAAAAAAAGGTTCCCAACTCTCCATGTTTGAAACAATTGCTTTAAGTAATTTATCCAAATATTCTTTAGTTTTACTTTATCTTTTTATGTCCTTAAGTTCGAAAATGAAATCAAGATTTTAAAAAATCTATTGTATTTTGAGTGTTTTACTTCTGAAGAAGGCTGATACTTAATTTCACTGAAATTGAATTTTCACTGGAAAGCTTTAAATACACCCATTTTCCCTGACTTCTCTTTAATTCACACCATTCAAAGACAGTTCTTTTATGAAAAATGTTTATAATTATTCCATAATATAAATTAGTCAACACAGAAAGCAGAGTCCCCAAAACTAAGGACATGGAGATCAGCTTGGGCCCTAAGAATCAGAGCTGTTTGGCCCGGGAGGTGGTTTAAGCCTCACTGGGGCTGTGCGGGTCCTCGGAGGCGGCACCGCCTCTCCCAGGCTGCTCGCTGCTCCAGCTCCAGGGTGTTTCACATTCTCATGCATCTTCAGTTCAGTTCCGTCGCTCAGTCGTGTCCAACTCTCTGTGATCCCAAGGACTGCGGCACGCCAGGCCTCCCTGTCCATCAGCAACTCCCGAGGCGTGCTCATGTATCTTACCTACACTTTAGGTGGCTTAAAAATGCATTTTGCCTAAATATGTTATCATTGCAATATTCTTGTTCTTTGTTCTTTTTTTTACTGTTCCGACTCTTGTAGTATTCTCATAGTCATTTTCATAGCAGCATTTGTGGGGGCGGTCAGTATTTTTTGCATGATGAAGACTGGCGTGTTGGAATTGTAAATGGATTCTTTGTCTTCAGACGCTTCTTAGAACGTGTATTGTTTTGGAGAAACTCTGCGTGGAAGCTGGAGAGCTAGTCTTTGTGCTGGGTCAGTGCCAGTGCCCACGTCACTCCAGAAGGAGGGGTGAAGCCAGCTCTGAGCTGGCTGACATTTGTGCCCTCCTCTCCTGGTGCGTGGTGAGACCCACGAGTTTCTTCTTGTGCCCTAGAAGCTGCTCCGTAGGTGCTTAGAAGAGAGCTGGGCAAAATGAGAGCAACGGTGTTGACTCTGAGACACCCTGAAAAAGGGTCAGCCGCTCTAATGAGCTTTCAGAGGTTCTGCCGTAGATGATTTTTACTTCGGGGTGCAGGGCCTCAGAAGAAATCCCACACAAGCAGAGTTCCTGCAAACTGCCATAGATCTCACTGTCTTATCTTCTCAAAAGTGTGTGTGTGTGTTGGGGGTGCATGGGATTCCCTGAATGTTGGATTTTTGCCTAGTTTTCTGCTAAAAACTAAGGCTCAGTTGTCTGAGAAGAAAACAATTTAAATCCCTTTTGCTTCTTTCTCCCTGCCCTCCCTTCTCATTTTTGCAAACATACAAAGCAGCTTTGAATTTTGGTCTTTTCAGCAGCATAAGATGAAAAGCAGCTGGACAGAATAAAATGTCTTCATTTTTCTTTGGAAACATCGGTTATTGAACTTATGTTTCATTAAATAAACAAACAGGCTAAGATTTTTCCTTGCAGTGAATCAAGTGACTGGACAAGAAAGCAAATGATTTATTCATTTCTTTTATGGTTTTTGATCTCCTGGCCCTCTTACTCCTATCTGTTCCCTCCACATTTCCATAAACCTTTTGCATTCTTGAGTAGACCACTGTGGCTTCAGCCTTAGGAAAATGACCAATGAGCCAGGGACACTTGTCAGGGGACACTTGCAGGCCGCCTGACAACTGGGGGCAGCCTTCCTGCAGCAATTCCTTCCTGGACCCTGAACTCTTTTCAGGGAAAGGAGGGAAGAGGAAGAGACACCTAGAGTTAACTTTTTAAAAATTCCCTGGACTCCTGGAAAGGCTCCTTGGCTTCAGCAGGCATATGTCCCTCCCGATTCACTGGAGGGCGGCTTTTCTCCGACAGGCTCTGCATGCTGACCTCTGACGTAAGCTCCTGAGCAAGAATCATGACACAAAGTTAAGTAAAACTTGGTTGCAACCTTAGTGTGTGATTCTTAAGAGGAAACGGGTGTCAGCAATCAAGAACTCTCCTCCGTGTTAGTCACGGAGCTCCTGCGGTCAGCGCTTCTGTGTGAAGTCAGCCCTCAGCTCGTCCCGGGGGGCCTGGTGTGCGGTCATCACAGCTGGGCCCTGTCTGGTGCTGGGCCCACAGCATGGGCTCCGGCCGGGGGCAGGGTGGCTGGAAGGGCAGAGATGCCTCTGTGTGTGCTTCTCTCGGGGCCACGGAAGGATCCTGTCCCTTGGACTGTCTGCTGACACGATGGCACGTTTTCTTCTCCTTAGACTCGGCCATCTGCCCTTGGGGTTGCTTTCTGTTTTGTTGGTTTGAAGCACATTTGGGCTTCTCCGTAATCTCCAGTTGGGTCACAAATGAAGTGGAGGACTTTTCCCAGAGGGGTGTTTCGGCTTGTTTTCCTTGAGGAGGCATCTGCTCTTATAAAGTGCGGTGCTGTGTGTTCAGCTCAGCAAGGGGCATCCTGTGTTATTCTGTGCCCTGATGTCAGGAGGGATGGGTCTGCCCAGAGAAGCTGCTTCTCAGGCTGGGGGGGATCCACCGGACACCCCCACCCTGCCTTTTACAAACAAGCCGGCAAGGATGGTTGGTCCAGCAGCATCGTGACTTGCAGCCGCTGAGCTTTCGCAGGCCTTCTCCCACCAGCTTTCTCCTCATTTTTTTTCAGCCCTGCGGTCATCTCTTCAGGTTTTTGCTGACATTATTTGAATTATGTCATCTAAATAGTCATTTATTTTGCTTACTTATAAGACTTGCTATGTTTGTCACTAAAAGTAAAATTTTGAAGATTTTCATCTAACTGTTGAGGATAACTCTTTTCCCAGGGGAAAAAATTTTTCTTTGCTGTTTCCTCATTATATTTTTGCCACCACGATGTTCTCCAGTTCTGTAGAGTGTTTCTCAGTTTATGTATCTGATCGCTTCAGAGAACAGAGGACTGCTGGAGTGGGATATGCTTCCTCCCTCGCTTCCTCCAAGAGCTGGACACCGCAGGACGTGAGCGTTCTGGCATGCATTGTCTTTGCTCTGTGAAACCCTGGACATTTATCCTGTAAACCATGTGGCTCCTTAGTTTTTCCTCCCTCTGTCTTGTACATGCACAGTAGCACAATATATTATATACTTGTCTGTGTTAAATCAAGTAGAAATAGCGCTGTTATTTCCAAGACCATATTCTCAGCAGTGGGAGTGAGACTCTGAAGAAGACAGACAGATGGCACTGATTTCACCTGACTTCTGTAGCTTGAACCAGGTGGACAGGGCCCTTCACACCCCCGCACTCATAGCCGCCTCGTTCACCGGACAGGTGGACGAGCTGCCGTGCCAGACTTTGTAGATGATGGCTTGGAGCTGGAGGTCCAGCTGCACGCACGGTGAAGGTCAGTAGCGGCAGAGAGAGTATGTCTTTATGGGAAGCAACAGAAGAAGAACCTGGAGGCAAAAAGGTGGTGGCAGGGGAGGCCTGCAGTCAGACTCTGAGGAGAGATCACTGCAAGTGGCTGACCTTCCTCGTAAGTGTCACAAAGCAGAGAAGGGCATCTTCAGGAAGAGGGAGTGAAGAAGCAGCCCCGTGCCTTAGGGGTCACCATGACCTGGTCCTCATGCCTGACTGCGCAAGTCTCGTGGATTCTCGTGGATTTGGAACAGGAAACGACCTGAAATGAACAACGTGCAATGTCCCAGTCTGCTGCGTCCCCGGAGAGGGAGCCTGCCTCTGCAGCAGTGAGAAGGACGACCCTGGCATCGGATGGTGTCTCCAGGGATGATCAACAGTCTCCAGCTTTCGAGCATTTAACCTGCTTGACTGCGCCCTGCAATTTTCACGCTGCCTTTCCTTCTACCCATTATTGGTAATAGAAGTGAACCTCACTTAATTAGTGCCATTTTGCAGTAAATGTGGAAATTTGGACAATCTTCCATTAATGACACCTGTAAGTATAGCTTAGAGAAATTGCAAGTACCTGGTAGGTGTGAAAAAAGAAACGTTGAAATTACCCTTTGCACAGCAAAGGCTAAGTGCCTAGATGGATCTCATGAAGATATATTTATGTATAAATTACTATTAATATCTCAGGTTAGTAAAGACAAGTTACAAGCCTTAGTTCTAGGTAGCATTTTTCTAACAGCCTACCTGTTGCTCTGTCAGAATGATAGTTATGGAAATAATAACTTACTTTTGCATCTGTATCGCTCTTCTGGTGTTCTTACCACATTTTCCCATTTATAACACTGTTGGTCTCAAGATGGCCCTGAGGAGAGCAGTAAAGAATTTAAAACCTCATTTGATAGATGAAAAACCTATAGAGAAGGAGATTAGACTTCTAGTGTCTTTTCCAAATCCAACATCATCATGCTATGATTTAAATAAAATCTCCAGTTTCGTATAATGTGTATATGCCAAAGTCTCCCAGCATTAAATCTTCCTCTTGTGACCCTGTGTATGCACACAGATTAAGGCCATTTTAAATGGAGTGTTTTGCTGACTAATCTTTAGACTTTTAATTTTGATGAACTGTATGCTACAAACATTTAACCTGTAGCATACACCAAAAGCCTGATTAGTCTTGATAGCTTATATAATTCATGGCATGCATGTCTCAGTGAAACAAAATTCTTTTTTTTTCAGTTTCTCTCAGAGGAATTTTATTATTTGAATGAAATTCACAGTCTGACCTCCAAGGGAAAATTTTTAAAAAATCAAAGTCTTACTTTATTCCTTGTTTGTTCGTACACCTTCAGAATTGGTTTGAAAGTGAAAGTGTTACTGGTCAGTCATGTCCGACTCATTGTGACCCCATGCACTGTAACCCACCAGGCTCCTCTGTCCATGGGATTCTCCCGGCAAGAATACCAGAGTGGGTTGCCATTTCCTTCTCCAGGGAATCTTCCCGGCCCAGGGATGGAACCCGGGTCTCCCGCATTGGCAGGCGGGTTCTTTACCTCTGAGCCCCAGGGAAGGCCTATGTGTTTTGATCACTGGGAGATTCAGGATGCACACTGCCCTCTGGGGACTTCGGAGCATGACAGACGTGGCTTGGATTTCCAGCTCCACCGGTCCCTGCCTGTGCCCTGGTGAGCACATCCCTCAGCTGAGTGCAAGCAAGGGAAATTTCACGTGAAAGAGGACAGTGAAGGCTCACTGCTTTCACTGGATATGGCACGTTCTAAGCAGAAGGACTCCGAGATCATGATATACTAGATAGAAAGCACTCACCCCCACCTCCTGAGAAAGCGAAGAAGAGAGGACGCACGTGGAGGAGTGGACGAAGGAGAAGCTGAGATGCGTCTGGAGTGAGTCTCAAGGCTTGTCACTGCCGTCCAGGTGAGAGGTCCAAAACCTCCCCCGCTGGGCACTCTGAACTGCCACAGCTGGTGTGACCGTGGTCAGGCCCGCTTTGAAGTCATAGCTGTGCATTTATCTCCTCGGCTGGACTGTACGTATCCAGAGAGAGGGGTTGAGGGCCTGATCATTCACTTTGCTGTCTAAAGCAGAGGGTGATGTGCCTGGGTTCATGTTTTGTTTATATTAAATCAAGAGGAGTTATTATATATTATATTAATTCAAGTAAAAAGATTGTCCAAACTAAGCTTCTGGGTGCAAAATATAGATTTATTTAGTTTTGAACAAATTTTATGAAAAGGCTTATAAGATCAATGGGCTTTGTTGTTTTACCTGCAAAGGTGTGACATAATGTTAACTAATTTATCAGCATGCTCAGCAGGAGGAAAGGCTCTGAACTTTGTTATATACCAGACTTCACAAGTGCCTAGCCTCACCTGGTGTTTCTCTGGCATGAATATGAATAAAAACAAACAGTTTAACACTTGTGCATAGTTATAAACCAGTTGTGCAGAATTAAGTCAAAGGAATCACCTTCCGTTTTTCACAGACAGAGGTAAATGTAGTAGGAAATTGGCCGTATTTGCTTTGTATCACAGCGTTGCTCATGTTTTGAAATAGATTTCCATAAAGTTCATCCAACCTCAAGATGAGGCTAATCTGGTACAATTATCTGACATAACCCTGTAATTAATTCTTTACCACTCAAAAAATCGGAGGGAAATATATTTGATTAAATTTATAAATTTAGGCTCTAACACTCACATAAGAAATCATCTTGGAATCCCTAGGTTTAGAAAAGAGTGTAATGCCCTGAGAACTGTAATTTCAGCACCAACGATTGGTTGCTAAATGTAACAAGATTGTAATCAACAGTCCTCAGAGGAAATTTTTAACAGCTTTAAGAGTTTCATTAGAGCCGCAGCTTCTCTTAATTTATATATCAGCATATTTTTGTCTGGACCATACTCATTTTATGTCATTTAACATTATAATCAATGAATTAAATGAAATGCAATAATGTGTAAGGTGGGTGATATTTATGGGCCAGTGAGTTTACAGATGGGGCTGGTGTGCCTACTGGGTACAAAGATCTGGCTCCGGTGTGACTGAGTGTGGCAGGGAGGTCAGTGAATGTCCTTCCTGTTCTGTTTACTACAAGGAAACTGTTTACCAGAAAAAGCATCTGGATGCTATTGCTTTTTAATTCACTGTAGATCATGGGTGGAGTCTGGAACCACTTACGATGTGAGTGGCATTACAGTATGGACAGGAAAAAAGGGTGACAAAAAAGCGTCCCCAGAGTTGAGAGGTTCACATTCAACATCCCTCCTAGAAGATTCTCTTGGGTCTTAATTCACACCCCAAAGTATCAGTTCAGTTCAGTTCAGTCGCTTAGTCCTGTCAGACTCTTTGCGACCCCGTGAATCGCAGCACGCCAGGCCTCCCTGTCCATCACCAACTCCTGGAGTTCACTCAGACTCACGTCCATTGAGTCCGTGATGCCATCCAGCCATCTCATCCTCTGTCATCCCCTTCTCCTCCTGCTCCCAATCCCTCCCAGCATCAAAGTCTTTTCCAATGAGTCAGCTCTTCCCATGAGGTGGCTCAAGTACTGGAGTTTCAGCTTTAGCATCATTCCTTCCAAAGAAACCCCAGGGCTGATCTCCTTCAGAATGGACTGGTTGGATCTCCTTGCAGTCCAAGGGACTCTCAAGAAGCTTCTCCAACAGCACAGTTCAAAGGCATCAATTCTTTGGCACTCAGCCTTCTTCACAATCCAACTCTCACATCCATACATGACCACTGGAAAAACCATAGCCTTGACTAAATGGGCCTTAGCTGGCAAAGTAATGTCTCTGTTTTTGAATATGCTATCTAGGTTGGCCATAACTTTTCTTCCAAGGAGTAAGCGTATCAGTTACCTTGAAGCAAATGAAAAACAATACAGTGTTTTCAAGTTAAGAAGTCATGGGTTGGGGATAACATCATTTCTTACCAAACACTTAAATATTTTGAAGCGTACTTTCCTAGCTCAAGGTTCAGAGGAAGTGACAGAACACAACCCTTCATACTAGAAGTCTGTCTCAGCCAGAGCAAGAAAGCCCTTGTATCTTTGCCCTCCTGCCCTGCCCGACAGAGGCCCAATTCTAGTCCCTACAGTGCAAGGCAACACATTTTATTTTTGAATAGCTCAATAGAAAGTTCTTTATAATGAGTCAGTCTCTCTCTCTCCATATAATTATTTTAATCTTCTACATTTAAAAACGTCTAACTGCTGGTTTGTTGGCATTCTTAATTTCTAAGACTGCAGATGTTGTGCTTAGTTGCTCAGGCGTGTCTGACTCTTTTGCGACCCCATGGACTGTAATCTGCCAGGCTCCTCTGTCCATGGAATTCTCCAGGCAAGAACACTGGAGTGGGTTGCCACACCCTCCTCCAGGGGATCTTCCCAACCCAGGGACTGAACCCAGGTCTCCCGCTTTGCAAGCAGATTCTTTATCGTCTGAGCCACCAGGGAAGCCCATGACTACAGATGGTCCTCAGTTTATCATGGTTTGGCTTTCAGTTTCCAGCTTTACAGTCCTGTGGAAGTGATGCATGTCCAGTAGAAATGGTACTCTCAATTTTGAATCGTGATCTTTTCCAGACGAGGGATGTGTGGTTTGCTCCTCTCCTCTGATGCCAGGCAGTGGCAGTGAGCTACAGCTCCCAGTCAGTCACGAGATCACAAGGCTAAAAGGCCAATACACTTCCAACTATTCTGTTTTTCACTTTCAGTACTGTATTCAGTAAATTTCACAAACTATTCAACACTTATTATAAAACAGGCTTTGTTTAGATGATTATGCCCAACTGTAAGCTAATGTACATGTTCTGAGTGTTTAAAGCCAGCTAGGCTAAGCCGTGGTGGTCAGTAGGCTAGGTGTATTCAATATATTATAGATTTAATAGTATTGTCCCCTGATGATGGGTTTATGGGGAAAGCCCCGCTGTAAGTTGAGGAAGATTTGTTCCAGGAGACGGTACATGCTCTCCCTGTGATTTCTCTTTGCCAGTTTCAAGACTGCATGAACACAGCCAGTGGCCTCCGTAGACCCTGGGACTGAGAACAGAAGTGCTTAAGTGGCCAGGCCAAGGCCGGGGATTTGTTGGTGTGGTCTTCCATTTCTTGAGACTGGACTTGCTTTTATTCATCCTAGAACTGTATCACAACTCCCTACCTCTTACCAGTCACATCAGGTCATCTGCTGAAATTCTGTGATGGAACCAAGGACTGCCTCTCCCAAGGACACTCACTTCCACCATATACTCTCGTGAGCTCAGTGTGTTGAGATCTCAATTGTTAGTTTAGTTTAGTTCAGATCAGTTCGGTCGCTCAGTTGTGACCGACTCTTTTCGACCCCATGAATCGCAGCATGCCAGACCTCCCTGTCCATCACCAACTCCCGAGTTCACTCACATTCACATGACATTTGCATTATTTGGTCCATGTAAATATTCCTCATAGCTGAGCTGAGTAGGGTACCTGAATTCCATTTTTTAATCTTGTATAATTTATTTTCCCTTTGCTTAGAATTAACCTTGTTTTTTTGTGTGCTTTATTTTTTAGCTATATCTTAGTTTTATTTCTTTTCCCCAAATGCTCTAACAGATTTGTCAGAGCTAACAAGCCAGTTTCCAGATTTATCCCAAGCATGTTGAGAGCACTTGGCAGCCCCGTGCTCTGCTCCCGTGGCGCGCTCTCCCGCACCTTCAGCTCTGGCCCACTGGAAGCGCCACATCTGCTGCCCACTGTGGCCCTGGGAGCCGCTTTCATCAGCAACCTGGGCCATGCCCGGGAGCCCCCTCTACCTCATTTTCTCTTTTTGTTGGTTTGTGCCGTCACTTTGTCAGAACCCATGATCTAGTACCTTTCTGACAAAGGGTACCTGGAGTAAACATTTTGAGACTGTGTATGTCTAAAGATTCTTTTTTCCTCCTTCCATTATATTTCCAATGGATACAGAATTCCAGGTTGAAAACCTGTTTTCATCTGAGTTCTGGACACTTTGCTCCACTATCTTCAAGTGTCCAGTGAAGTTCTTGAGAAAGAGAACACCATTCTTCCTCCCTTCCCTTTGTCTGCGGCCTCTCCTTCTCTGGGAGCTCTTGGACTGTTCTGGATCTCCGCTGATGATAGGCTTTAAAATGTTACCCTTATTTCCTGTCCATACTGTAATGCCGCTTACACAGTGACATCGTAAGTGGTTCCAGACTCCATCCACAAAAGCAATAGGATTGCTTTTTAATTCACTGTAGACCAGTGTCTGGAACTCTGGGGAGGCATTTTTGGACTCTTTCTCTTGTCCCAGGCATGTGATATGTCAGACAGTTCAGAGACTTATTGGAGAAGGAAATCGAAACCCACTCCAGTATTCCTGCCTGGAGAATCCCAGGGACAAAGGAGCCTGGTGGGCTGCAGTCCATGGGGTCGCACAGTTGTTGTCTGTGTGATTGAACGACAATAGCAGAGACTTACATGCTTCAGTCCTGGGTTATTTTCCTTATTATTTCTTCTTCTTATTTTTTTTTTCTGTGTTGAATTAATCTTTTTTTTTTTTTCTTTTCTTTAGTTATTTTTGTATTTTTGTTCTACTTTTGAGAGTTTTTCAGTTTTTTCCCTGAAATTCTCCACTGGTTTTTACAGTTTTTAATGTTCTATTTTTCCAAGAACTCTTTACTGTTCTCCAGTTGTTCATTTTATAGCATTCCTCTCACCATGAATGTAATATATTTTCTTCTATCTCTGAGAATATTATGGTGTTAAGAATTTTTTTTCCTCCTTGTAGCCCCTTTCCAAGGTTCTTTTAGCTTCAGTCTTCCATGTTGGAAACTTTCCTGACTATTGCATTATCCTTCATCATCCTTTCCTACTTAAGAATGACACCTGAAAACAAACTGGCAGCTCCAGTGAGGTGAGAGGGATGTCAGAGATCATGGTTTGGTGAGCTCTCTGTCAGTACAGGAAGGTCTTGTCTCTGGCGTGGTCCATTCTGGGTAAGAGCCCTCCTGTCTCCTGTCAGAGCAGGGTGGGTGCAGGAGCAAACACTGGAAGCGCATGTTCCAGCAGCTGCATGGGAGGAGGCAGCTGGGGCAGTGGCGGGCGCCTTATGTTCCGAAATGCTGCTTCTTACTGTGCTCCTGCTGGTCTACAGCCTCAGCTCCGTCCTCCTCTCTGTGCAGCGTTTTCCATCCTCTCCCAGGTGTGTCTGACTTCAGAGTCTCTCTGCTTTAGTTTGTCCCAAGAATAAATCCTTTGCTGCTTCTAGGAATGGGGGAAAGTGTCTGCAGGTCTGGACTCTTGAAGTAAGGCTTTCAAACCAACCCCCTTGTATGAATCAATATCTAATTTCTTTGAAATGTCTTCATCACGGCTTCCATCTGTAAATTATGGAAAATTGATAAGAGGACCTAAAAATCGTGCTGTGTTTCTGTTGGTTTGTCAGTAAGAGTGAGAAAGACATTGGCATAAGCCTGGAGAATAATTATAGAACATATGCGAGGCAGGGTCAGAGCCTTAAGGAAATGCTTCACTGCGAGTGCGGGAGGCAAAGTCAGGCTTAGACAGTAACAGTTAAAGCATCTGGTGGAGCCAGGATAAATACATTGAATCCTCAAGTTAGACAGTGAAAGCATTTATTACTGTAAGTGTATCATAAACAGTCCTATTTTTATATACTTATGTTAATGCATTTCTTCCAAGGATTTTGTTTCAGTGCTTGGTTTGGCAGAACGTGTACTAAAATTGGAACTTAGAGAAGAATAGCATGGCTAATGTGGAAGGATGACAAGCAAATTTCTGCTATATTTCACATTTTCCAAAAATTAACTCAGAATTTACCAAGGGCCTAACCATATATCAGTTTTCATTCCAATCCCAAAGAAAGGCAATGCCAAAGAATGCTCAAACTACTGCACAATTGCACTCATCTCACACGCTAGTAAAGTAATGCTCAAAATTTTCTAAGCCAGGCTTCAGCAATACGTGAACCGTGAATTCCCTGATGTTCAAGCTGGTTTTAGAAAAGGCAGAGGAACCAGAGATCAAATTGCCAACATCTGTTGGATCATGGAAAAAGAAAGAGAGTTCCAGAAAAACATCTATTTCTGCTTTAGTGACTATGCCAAAGCCTTTGACTGTGTGGATCACAAGAAACTGTGGAAAATTCTGTAAGAGACCTGACCTGCCTCTTGAGAAACCTATACGCAGGTCAGGAAGCAACAGTTAAAACTGGACATGGAACAACAGACTGGTTCCAAATAGGAAAAGGACTATGTCAAGGCTGTATATTGTCACCCTGCTTATTTAACTTCTATGCAGAGTACATCATGAGAAACGCTGGGCTGGAAGAAGCATGAGCTGGAATCAAGATTGCCGAGAGAAATATCAATAACCTCAGATATGCAGATGACACCATCCTTATGGCAGAAAGTGAAGAGGAACTAAAAAGCCTCTTGATGAAAGTGAAAGAGAGAGTGAAAAAGTTGGCTTAAAGCTCAACATTCAGAAAACGAAGATCATGGCATCCGGTCCCATCACTTCATGGGAAATAGATGGGGAAACAGTGGAAACAGTGTCAGACTTTATTTTGGGGGGCTCCAAAATCACTGCAGATGGTGACTGCAGCCATGAAATTAAAAGACACTTACTCCTTGGAGGAAAAGTTAAGACCAACCTAGACAGCATATTCAAAAGCAGAGACATTACTTTGCCAACAAAGGTCCGTTTAGTCAAGGTTATGTTTTTTCCAGTGGTCATGTAGGGATGTGAGAGTTGGACTGTGAGGAAGGCTGAGTGCTGAAGAATTGATGCTTTTGAACTGAGGTGTTGGAGAAGACTCTTGAGAGTCCCTTGGACTACAAGGAGATCCAACCAGTCTATTCTGAAGGAGATCAGCCCTGAGATTTCTTTGGAAGGACTGGTGCTAAAGCTGAAACTCCAGTACTTTGGCCACCTCATGTGAAGAGTTGACTGATTGGAAAAAACTCTGATGCTGGGAGGGATTGGGGACAGGAGGAGAAGGGGATGACAGAGGATGAGATGGCTGGATGGCATCACTGTCTCAATGGACGTGAGTTTGAGTGGACTCTGGGAGATGGTGATGGACAGGGAGGCCTGGTGTTTCTGCGTTCCTGGGGTAGCAAAGAGTCAGACATGACTGAGCAACTGAACTGAACTGAACTAACCATATAGGTTAAAACTATAAAACTCTTAAGAGAAAATAAAGAGAAAACTTTATGATCTTGGATTTACAATGATTTCCTGGGTATGATACCAAAAACATAGATGACAATGAAAAAGGTATAATTGGACTTCATCAAAATTTGAAAGTTTTAATTTTAATTTGGGGCTGCCATCTCTGGGGTCACACAGAGTGGGACACACCTGAAGCGACTTAGCAGCAGCAGCAGCAGACAGAGTAAAGAGGCAGCCCATAGAATGGGACAGAATCTTTACAAATCCTGTATCTGATAATGGATTGTCATCCAGACTGTATCAAGCACACCTGCGACTCAACAACGACAAAAATCAGTCTGATTAAAAAATGGACAAAGAACTTGACTAAACATTTCTCTGAGGAAGGCATACTAATGTTCAGTAAGCACATGAAAAGATGCTGAATGTTAAGAGGCATTAGAGAAATGCAAGTCAAGACCAAAGAGATACCACTTCACATCCCTCAGAATGACTGGGTTTTTTTTAATATATAAAAAGGGAAAATAAGAACAAGAGCTGCTGAGGATATAGAAATGTTGGACCCTTTTGCAATGTGGATGGGAATGTGAAAATTATCCAGCAGCAGTGGAAAATAGTGTGATGACTCTTCAAAAAATGAAATATAGGATTATTATATGATCCGACAATTTCACTTCTGGAAGTATACCCAAGAGACATGAAGGCAGAGTTCAAAGAGACAGTTGCACATGCCTGTTTATAGTAGCATTATTCACAGTTGCCGAAAGGCAGAAGCAACCCAGGTCTCCAATCAAGGGATGAATGGATGAAAGAATGTGGCCAAATCCACTCAGTGGAGATTCTTCACCTTAAAGAGGCAGGGAATTCTGACACATACAGCAACATAGATGAAGCTTGGGCAATATGTTAAGTGAGATAAACTTAAGTTGCAAAAGGACAAATACTGCATGATTCCACTTCAGGTTCCTGGAGTAGTGATACTGACAGAAATGGAAAGTAGAATGGTGGTTCCCAGGGCTTGAAGTGGAAAGACTGGGGGTAGCTTTCAGTGGGCCCAGAGCCTCAGTTTGGGAAGATGAGAAGACTTTTGGAGACAGACTGAGGTCATGTCTGTACAGCAAGGTGAGTGTACTTAACACTTTGAAAGAGATCTGCCTTTTTTTAGGCTGATGGAGCCTGCAGCTCGGCTTTAATAAGGGAAAAAGAAGCTGGTGACGATAGGGACTTTTACACTTTGGACAGTGAACCAGACACTTTTAAAAGGTAAAAATGGTCAAGTTTTACGGTAAAATTGTAAAAGTTTGTGTGCATATGCACCGAGATTTTAAAAAATTTCAAGTCAGGAATACCCATTAAAAAGAAAACATTTGCGTTCCCAGGTATTTCATCTTGCTCAGATGTTCAAAGCCATCCTGAGTACCTCCTCTCTCTTAGTTTTCTTCATGACAGAATTTTCTGTCTTCACCTATCGCTTCCTTCTTCCTAATGCACGGAGACCTGTCTTCCCTCCTTCCCTGAGGCATAACATCTTCCTCCTCATCCAGTTCCCTCCACAGTGGCCAGGCTCTGCACCCTGACTGCTTGTCCATAAACATGAGTCCTTGTCATCACCAGCTTCTCCTTCCTTTGTTATAGTCGAGCTCCAGGCTCCATCAGCCTAAGGCAGATCTCTTCCAGCACCTTCTCCACGCAGGCCCCATCCTGCCCCATCTGCTTCCCATCTCCAAGTGTCCGCTCTTCCCACCTTACCTCCACGCCCTGCCCTGCGGGCTCCTGAAGCTGCTTCCTGAGGCCTGGCCCTCTGAAAGCTGCTGACGCCAGCGACAGTGCTGCCTCCCCGGCCCTCACGGGGCACCGGGTCTGCACACCGGGACCGCCTCTCAGCATGCCTGCGCCTCATGTTCCATCCTGAAATACCCACTCTCGTGCCTTGCCCTGCCGGGTGCCTGGGCTCATTCAGAGAATAAAGGAAAACCGAGGAGCTGCTTTTGTAAAGTAGCCATGCTGTGAATTTCACAAACTGAATCGATTGTAAATAAATTGTGCATTTTATAGTTGTGGAAATTTACCACCCTGGCCTCGGTGCCCCGTTGTTGGAAGGACTCCCTGACTATTGGTGGGTGCAGAGCGCAGGCCTGGCACCCGGGCACCTGGTGTCTGCAGTCTGGACGAGAGCACGCTCCGTGGTCTTCCTGCTACAACTCTGCTCTTCCGAGGTTTGTCCTCCGCGGATGAAGTTGCTCTGTGGCCTCGTCCCTAACATGGATGGCCTGCCAGGGTCAAGGAGCCTGCATTTCATCAACTCCCAGGAAGGGTGTAGAGAAGGAAGGGAAACCTGAGTGCTCTGGTGGAAGAGGACAAGGCTTTTGTGCTGGTCACTCAGGTGTGTCCGACTCTCTGTGACCCCATGGACTGTAGCCCACCAGCCTCCTCTGTCCCTGGGATTCTCCAGGCACGAGTACTGGAGTGGGTGCCGTTTCCTTCTCCAGGATAAGGCTGGGTAGAAAGCAATTTGTAAGAGTGACCTGAGTGAGTCCAGCGTGGAGGACACAGGTGCTGGGAATCAGGCTGAATGAGTGAATGAAGTCGCTCAGTCATGTCTGACTCTTTGCGACCTCATGGACTGTAGCCTATCAGGCTAGACCCTCACAATTTCAGAATACAGAGAGAGGCTGCTGGAGAGGAGGCCCCCACTGTTCTAGAGCCATCGGATCATCCCTTCTGTCGGGCAGCTTTATCTTGTCTTCTTTCTGGGCCCTGATCCATCTGGCTGGCCTTGCATGTGGCCAAGCTCTCACTCTCTGAAAGAGGCCTGGTGCGTTTGTGTGCATGTGTGTGCACACGTGTGCATGTCCTCACTTGTCGTGTCTCCCCCTTCCTCTCTCTTGGAATCTGTCACTCCTCTGCAGGTCTCTTCTCCTTCAGGAAAACGTGCTCTTTTCAGTGGCTCCAAAACACAGCCTTCTTGGAATCCACTGAATGGTTTATTTGGAGGGAAATGCCTAAATTTGAGATTGGCTTAAATTTAGACGATCTTTATCAGCGCACACGCGGCTTCTGCTGGCTGATTGTCGAGTCTGAGTGCGGCATGTTGTCTGAGACTAACGTCTTTCATCTTATATTTAAAAACTTTAAATGCTGGTTTTCATCTGTATAAAAGTGGGGCTGCTTATCTCAGAAATGTTTGTCATCTGCGTGTGCCTCAGCCTCTCCAGGTTTGAGCACTCCGGTGCCGTTTTACGCCCTCTCAGTCTCTCTCTGCTGCCCTCTGTCCTCAGGGCTACCAGCCTCTGCCACTTCGAGCCCATCCCCACCCCCGCTCTGTGCCCACAGCCCACGTGTGGGCCTGGGCTTCTGCCAAGGGCAGATCACCCTGATGTTCTGGCCCCAGAGCTCCCAGTCTCTGCTCATCTGAGCTTTGCAGGGAAGAGCAGTCGCCCCTGGGTGCTCTGTTGACCTACCTGCTGGGCCGGGGCATCACTGGAGCCCAGTGCAGCACCCTCTGTGTTCACACACACAGCTTCTTGCGTGCCCATCGCTTGTGTGCAGAACAATAACTCTCTGCAGCCCCCAGGCCTGGACTGAATCCAGATGGTCACAGCAGGCTCCTGAACGTGTCAGTCAGTGGATTGCTCTCAAGGGCCCCAGAGGCCCCCTCTGTGATCCAGTTCCTGTTTCCCCTAGTCTGACAGCCAGCTTGTCTGTGCCTATAGCACAGTCCTGGACACTGTCGCAGCCGCAGGCAGGGAGAGTCCTGGTCAGGGCAGGGAGGTGGCGCCTGCCCCACCTGTCTCAGCTTCTCAGGAGAAGGGCACCTCCTGCTGACCCCTGATGTCCTGCATCGACAGTCTTCATGGCTGAGTCTTAGTCACTGTCTATTCCTGCTGTTTTAGAAAGAGACCTGGCTCTGGTTTTTCAGACACAGATATCATTAGAATGTCCTGAAATTTTAAAGGAACGTATGTGATCTATTATGGGCTTCCCAGGTGCTGCCTACCAATGCAGGAGGCATCAGAGATGTGGGTTCAGTCTCTGGGTCGGGAAGATCCCCACGAAGAAGGGCTTGGCAGCCCACTCCAGGATCCTCGTTTGGAGGATCTCATGGACAGCAGAGCTTGGCAGGCTACAGTCCATGGGGTTGCAAAGAGTCAAACACAACTGGAGTGACTTAGCATGCATGCACATACACGTGATCTGTTACACCACACGAGCCTGGAGACGGAGGGTCAGGAAAGGCAGAGCTGGGGACGCCCCACGCCCAGCCCCGCCCTGCCTGCTAGTTCATGTTGCTCCCGCCCTGTGGGCTCTCGGCAGGGGGGGGTCCCATGAAGTAGGCAGTGCTCGTGACCCTGCATTGAGCCCATAGCGTGACTCTGGCGTGAGGCGTGCTGTGCTGCCTGTCTGTGCTGCCTGGGAAGTACTGAAGCTCAGACTAGGATGCTAGTGTCCGACTCCAGCATTTGCTCCGTTCTGCGTTTTCATTTCCACACAACTCTAACTACTCAAAATGCTGTGCTGGTGGTTTCACGGGTGAATACATACATCCCGATTTATCCAGGTGCTGTGTTTAAATATGGGCAGTTTAGGTGACAGTTATGCCTTCATGAAGCTGTCTTAAAATAATTCATGGGTATAAATGTCTATTAAATATCAGAAGTCCTCCTTTCACCAATAAAACATTCTAGAATCTGTACGTAGGACTTAAAAATTCCTTACAGCCGAATGTTCCATGATTTCTCACTTCAGACATCTGTGACCTCGGCTCTCTTGTTAGTTATTTATATGTGAAAGGTAAGAATAGAAAGCCAGAGGCCCATGGCTCCCCCCCAGCTCCCCTCCCTGCTGCGATCAGCGTGGAGAGGGCTGGGCTGGCCGCTGGAGAGGACGGCGGTTTGCTGTGCTGCTGGGCTGTTTGCTCCCATGTCTTTTGTCTTCAGTTAACATTCTAGAATCTGTACGTAGGACTTAAAAATTCCTTACAGCCGAATGTTCCATGATTTCTCACTTCAGACATCTGTGACCTCGGCTCTCTTGTTAGTTATTTATATGTGAAAGGTAAGAATAGAAAGCCAGAGGCCCATGGCTCCCCCCCAGCTCCCCTCCCTGCTGCGATCAGCGTGGAGAGGGCTGGGCTGGCCGCTGGAGAGGACGGCGGTTTGCTGTGCTGCTGGGCTGTTTGCTCCCATGTCTCTTTGTCTTCAGTCCCCTTAGCTCCACTCCCCAGCCCTTGCTTTTTTCCCAGCACGCAGTGCCCAGGTCTTCTGCCCATGCTCTTCAGTGGCCCCCAGCTCCTTCGTGATCTTGCTGAAGCACTGGGCCCCTGAGGTCTGGCTCTAGAAAAGTGCTCTCCAGCCTTGTTAACTGCGATGGCGATCAGTGGCTCAGCTTTGGCCTGTCGAAATGCCAGGGCTGTGGGCAGCTCCCCCTGGATAACTGGACCTCTGTCCCATCCCTACCTCTCTAGAAAGCCATTCCAATTGCAAATGAGAGCTGAATCTACTTCTAATTGACTTTCAAGGGAAGGCCAAACCTTTATTACTAAAAATCGTATTTACTTATAACAAGTTACTTTCAACAGTTAAAGAGCTGAAGTTGCAAACTCCCCCAAGCCACTTCGGTATTTTTCAAAGCCAGCAGGTTCTTAATAGAGGATGCCATTGGGACTCAGTAGTTAGAGCTGGGCCAAGGGTGAGGGAAAGTTAAAGTGTTAGTCGCTCAGCCTCGCCCAACTCTCTGTGACCCCGTGGACTGCAGCTCGCCAGGCTCCTCTGTCCATAGAATTCTCTGGGCAAGAATGCTGGAGTGGATAGCCATGCCCTTCTCCAGGGGATCTTCCCAACCTAGGGATTGAACCCGCATCTCCTGCATTGCAGGCAGATTCTTTACTGTCTGAGCCACCAGGGAGTGAAGGGTACAGGGCACCTTTCCTGTGTCCCCCTCCCCAGGTACCTTATAGATGAAGTGACTCTCAGGCCAAGTCCTGCAGCTGAAACAGACCTTTGTCAGGGAGTGGGCACAAAGGCACACAGAGACAGTCATCTGCCTGTGGTTGGAGATGTTCCGGGAGGGCCCCGTTCCTGGTTGTGGTGGCGTGTTTCACTGGTGTGTGTGTGTGTGTGTGTGTGTGTGTGTGTGTGTGTGTGTGTGCTCAGTCTCTCAGTTGTGGTTGACTCTTTGCAACCCCCTGGACCATAGCCACAGGCCCTTCTGTCCTTGAAATTTTCCAGGCAAGAATGCTGGAGCAGGTCTCCATGCCCTCCTCCCGGGGCTCTTCCGCACCCAGGGACAGAGCCCGCATCTCTGGCCTGTCCTGTCCCTGCAGGCAGACTGTTACCACCGCACACCTGGGAAGTCCCACGGCTCACTGGTCGTCGACATTAATGCCGTCTCCTCTCCTCTCCAGCCAGCTGCCTGCCCTTCACGCTGAAGAGCGGGAGCAGGGGATCCGCTTTGCTGACCCTGCGAAGCAGGACAGACCCCCACGAGCAGATGAGCCATGAGCCAGCAGAAGGCAGCCTGGACGCCTGCGACGCCTCAGGTACGAAGGAAGGCCTGCTGTGGCGCCCGCCGCTCAGCCCTTCTGCCCCTCCTCTGAGAAGCCCTCTCCATCCGAGCGGGGGCTTTGTGGACAGTGGCCGGAAAAGCTGTGCCTGACTGGGGAGACGTGGGGCTGGGCGGTGTTCGCGAGGGTCCCAGCGATGCAGGCGGCCTGACAGGAATTTTCCAGAACACCTGCGTGGCGTTCGGCTCTTTCGCTTGTTTCTCCTGTGTTTAGGGTCTGCTTGACCACCGTGCTTGCTCCTTCTCTCTCTGATCCTTAAGGTCAGGTCAGGCGTGCTCTTGACTGAGTAGACAGCGCTGGTGCTGCTGCTGCGGGGACTGATGGGTCGTGAGAAGCTGTGTGGTGGGTGAGCTCGTGGCACCGGCTGGGGTCTCCTAGGGAAGTGCCGGGTCCCAGTGAGGAGTGAGCCCTGCGGCCTCTGGGACCTGGGAAGTGGAGGTGCGCCTGCGGAGGCTGCGGGGGTGGGAGGCCAGGTGGGCAGTGGCCAGAGGCCGAGAAGGGGGAGCCTTTCAAGGAGAAAGCCAGCAGGGGACAGAGGGGCTGGAGAGCGGAGGGCAGGGCCCTGCGTGGACCTGGGGATGAGGGGCTGACAGGGGCGGGCCCAGGCAGAACAAGGGACTGGAGAGTGGAGGGCAGGGCTGGGCAGCATGGACCCCGCGTGGACCTGGGGGCTGTCTCTTATACACATCTCACGGGTGAATACATACATCCCGATTTATCCAGGTGCTGTGTTTAAATATGGGCAGTTTAGGTGACAGTTATGCCTTCATGAAGCTGTCTTAAAATAATTCATGGATATAAATGTCTATTAAATATCAGAAGTCCTCCTTTCACCAATAAAACATTCTAGAATCTGTACGTAGGACTTAAAAATTCCTTACAGCCGAATGTTCCATGATTTCTCACTTCAGACATCTGTGACCTCGGCTCTCTTGTTAGTTATTTATATGTGAAAGGTAAGAATAGAAAGCCAGAGGCCCATGGCTCCCCCCCAGCTCCCCTCCCTGCTGCGATCAGCGTGGAGAGGGCTGGGCTGGCCGCTGGAGAGGACGGCGGTTTGCTGTGCTGCTGGGCTGTTTGCTCCCATGTCTCTTTGTCTTCAGTCCCCTTAGCTCCACTCCCCAGCCCTTGCTTTTTTCCCAGCACGCAGTGCCCAGGTCTTCTGCCCATGCTCTTCAGTGGCCCCCAGCTCCTTCGTGATCTTGCTGAAGCACTGGGCCCCTGAGGTCTGGCTCTAGAAAAGTGCTCTCCAGCCTTGTTAACTGCGATGGCGATCAGTGGCTCAGCTTTGGCCTGTCGAAATGCCAGGGCTGTGGGCAGCTCCCCCTGGATAACTGGACCTCTGTCCCATCCCTACCTCTCTAGAAAGCCATTCCAATTGCAAATGAGAGCTGAATCTACTTCTAATTGACTTTCAAGGGAAGGCCAAACCTTTATTACTAAAAATCGTATTTACTTATAACAAGTTACTTTCAACAGTTAAAGAGCTGAAGTTGCAAACTCCCCCAAGCCACTTCGGTATTTTTCAAAGCCAGCAGGTTCTTAATAGAGGATGCCATTGGGACTCAGTAGTTAGAGCTGGGCCAAGGGTGAGGGAAAGTTAAAGTGTTAGTCGCTCAGCCTCGCCCAACTCTCTGTGACCCCGTGGACTGCAGCTCGCCAGGCTCCTCTGTCCATAGAATTCTCTGGGCAAGAATGCTGGAGTGGATAGCCATGCCCTTCTCCAGGGGATCTTCCCAACTCTCTCTGTGACCCCGTGGACTGCAGCTCGCCAGGCTCCTCTGTCCATAGAATTCTCTGGGCAAGAATGCTGGAGTGGATAGCCATGCCCTTCTCCAGGGGATCTTCCCAACCTAGGGATTGAACCCGCATCTCCTGCATTGCAGGCAGATTCTTTACTGTCTGAGCCACCAGGGAGTGAAGGGTACAGGGCACCTTTCCTGTGTCCCCCTCCCCAGGTACCTTATAGATGAAGTGACTCTCAGGCCAAGTCCTGCAGCTGAAACAGACCTTTGTCAGGGAGTGGGCACAAAGGCACACAGAGACAGTCATCTGCCTGTGGTTGGAGATGTTCCGGGAGGGCCCCGTTCCTGGTTGTGGTGGCGTGTTTCACTGGTGTGTGTGTGTGTGTGTGTGTGTGTGTGTGTGTGTGTGTGTGTGTGTGCTCAGTCTCTCAGTTGTGGTTGACTCTTTGCAACCCCCTGGACCATAGCCACAGGCCCTTCTGTCCTTGAAATTTTCCAGGCAAGAATGCTGGAGCAGGTCGCCATGCCCTCCTCCCAGGGCTCTCCGCACCCAGGGACAGAGCCCGCATCTCTGGCCTGTCCTGTCCCTGCAGGCAGACTGTTACCACCGCACACCTGGGAAGTCCCACGGCTCACTGGTCGTCGACATTAATGCCGTCTCCTCTCCTCTCCAGCCAGCTGCCTGCCCTTCACGCTGAAGAGCGGGAGCAGGGGATCCGCTTTGCTGACCCTGCGAAGCAGGACAGACCCCCACGAGCAGATGAGCCATGAGCCAGCAGAAGGCAGCCTGGACGCCTGCGACGCCTCAGGTACGAAGGAAGGCCTGCTGTGGCGCCCGCCGCTCAGCCCTTCTGCCCCTCCTCTGAGAAGCCCTCTCCATCCGAGCGGGGGCTTTGTGGACAGTGGCCGGAAAAGCTGTGCCTGACTGGGGAGACGTGGGGCTGGGCGGTGTTCGCGAGGGTCCCAGCGATGCAGGCGGCCTGACAGGAATTTTCCAGAACACCTGCGTGGCGTTCGGCTCTTTCGCTTGTTTCTCCTGTGTTTAGGGTCTGCTTGACCACCGTGCTTGCTCCTTCTCTCTCTGATCCTTAAGGTCAGGTCAGGCGTGCTCTTGACTGAGTAGACAGCGCTGGTGCTGCTGCTGCGGGGACTGATGGGTCGTGAGAAGCTGTGTGGTGGGTGAGCTCGTGGCACCGGCTGGGGTCTCCTAGGGAAGTGCCGGGTCCCAGTGAGGAGTGAGCCCTGCGGCCTCTGGGACCTGGGAAGTGGAGGTGCGCCTGCGGAGGCTGCGGGGGTGGGAGGCCAGGTGGGCAGTGGCCAGAGGCCGAGAAGGGGGAGCCTTTCAAGGAGAAAGCCAGCAGGGGACAGAGGGGCTGGAGAGCGGAGGACAGGGCCCTGCGTGGACCTGGGGATGAGGGGCTGACAGGGGCGGGCCCAGGCAGAACAAGGGACTGGAGAGTGGAGGGCAGGGCTGGGCAGCATGGACCCTGTCTCTTATACACATCTGGGGCCCAGTGCTTCAGCAAGATCACGAAGGAGCTGGGGGCCACTGAAGAGCATGGGCAGAAGACCTGGGCACTGCGTGCTGGGAAAAAAGCAAGGGCTGGGGAGTGGAGCTAAGGGGACTGAAGACAAAGAGACATGGGAGCAAACAGCCCAGCAGCACAGCAAACCGCCGTCCTCTCCAGCGGCCAGCCCAGCCCTCTCCACGCTGATCGCAGCAGGGAGGGGAGCTGGGGGGGAGCCATGGGCCTCTGGCTTTCTATTCTTACCTTTCACATATAAATAACTAACAAGAGAGCCGAGGTCACAGATGTCTGAAGTGAGAAATCATGGAACATTCGGCTGTAAGGAATTTTTAAGTCCTACGTACAGATTCTAGAATGTTTTATTGGTGAAAGGAGGACTTCTGATATTTAATAGACATTTATATCCATGAATTATTTTAAGACAGCTTCATGAAGGCATAACTGTCACCTAAACTGCCCATATTTAAACACAGCACCTGGATAAATCGGGATGTATGTATTCACCCGTGAAACCACCAGCACAGCATTTTGAGTAGTTAGAGTTGTGTGGAAATGAAAACGCAGAACGGAGCAAATGCTGGAGTCGGACACTAGCATCCTAGTCTGAGCTTCAGTACTTCCCAGGCAGCACAGACAGGCAGCACAGCACGCCTCACGCCAGAGTCACGCTATGGGCTCAATGCAGGGTCACGAGCACTGCCTACTTCATGGGACCCCCCCCTGCCGAGAGCCCACAGGGCGGGAGCAACATGAACTAGCAGGCAGGGCGGGGCTGGGCGTGGGGCGTCCCCAGCTCTGCCTTTCCTGACCCTCCGTCTCCAGGCTCGTGTGGTGTAACAGATCACGTGTATGTGCATGCATGCTAAGTCACTCCAGTTGTGTTTGACTCTTTGCAACCCCATGGACTGTAGCCTGCCAAGCTCTGCTGTCCATGAGATCCTCCAAACGAGGATCCTGGAGTGGGCTGCCAAGCCCTTCTTCGTGGGGATCTTCCCGACCCAGAGACTGAACCCACATCTCTGATGCCTCCTGCATTGGTAGGCAGCACCTGGGAAGCCCATAATAGATCACATACGTTCCTTTAAAATTTCAGGACATTCTAATGATATCTGTGTCTGAAAAACCAGAGCCCAGGTCTCTTTCTAAAACAGCAGGAATAGACAGTGACTAAGACTCAGCCATGAAGACTGTCGATGCAGGACATCAGGGGTCAGCAGGAGGTGCCCTTCTCCTGAGAAGCTGAGACAGGTGGGGCAGGCGCCACCTCCCTGCCCTGACCAGGACTCTCCCTGCCTGCGGCTGCGACAGTGTCCAGGACTGTGCTATAGGCACAGACAAGCTGGCTGTCAGACTAGGGGAAACAGGAACTGGATCACAGAGGGGGCCTCTGGGGCCCTTGAGAGCAATCCACTGACTGACACGTTCAGGAGCCTGCTGTGACCATCTGGATTCAGTCCAGGCCTGGGGGCTGCAGAGAGTTATTGTTCTGCACACAAGCGATGGGCACGCAAGAAGCTGTGTGTGTGAACACAGAGGGTGCTGCACTGGGCTCCAGTGATGCCCCGGCCCAGCAGGTAGGTCAACAGAGCACCCAGGGGCGA
>SJYC01081207.1:0-10809 GCA_006408675.1 Madoqua kirkii | reverse complement strand
ACCTAAGCACTCTGTAGGACCGTGTGGTAGACCAGAAATCCACACGTGCTTTCTCAGTTGTGGGATGACATGACTATTGTTTCTACCTTAAGGTCATTATTTACTCTGTAGTTAGGATAAGGTGTGTGAAATGCTTGACACAGAACTTGAACACTGCAAAAGCTCAAGGGGCGAATGCTCACTCCTGAATGTGGTCTTGTAATGGAGCTTAAAATTCTAATTCCTTGAGATGTGAAGACTTCAGAGAAAAGCTGACAGAAGCAGGGGGAGGCGTGGTTCTTCCATATGGTGTCTAAGGAAGGAGGGAGCTCAGAGACTCCACTGTCATGGGTCAGATGGCTCAGTCTCTGAGGAGCCGTCTGATGGATGCCAGAGAACAGCTGATGATGAGGTCTGAGAGCCCTGCCATGGCTGGAGGCCACCCACTGGCTCACCTCACAGTGGGTCTGAATCCCAGCACTGTTTCCTCCTAGTTGTGGGATCATAGACCCAACTCTTAACCTCTCTGAGGCTCAGGTACTTCATCTGCACCTGAGGTTATGAGTGTCTTCCTTGAGGGCTGTGTAAAGGTTGAGTTAATTCACACTCCCCAAGGGTCAGGATGGCACTTGATAAATGTGAATTGTCATATGATTTGGTCCCAAAGGTAAGTCTCTAATTATTTTTTCTTTTTAACTTTTTATTTTATATTGGAGTATAGCTGATTGACAATGTTATGATAGTTTCAGGTTGGTAGCAAATAGACTCAGTCATACATATATATGTATCAATTCCCCCCAAAACTCCCATCCCACCATGGCTGCCATGTAACATTGAACAGAGTTCCCTGTATAAGCCTTCTTTTACATGGTTACCTACCCCTAATCGTGCTCATGTGCTTTGTCATGCCCAGCCCATCTGTCTTGCAAGAGCATCATTTCATTCAGAGTGATGGAGGGTGGTTCTCATGGTAGCTCCCAGGATTTTTGTGCTGACTCCTGCCCCCTGCTCCATGGGGACCATCAGGCTTTTCTCTCTCCTCCTTTTCCCACAGGAATCAAAGTTGCCCTCTCCCTTTATGGACTTCACCACAACCCAAAGGTGTGGCTGAATCCAGAGGTACAATGGCCATGGAAGAAGGGGATGGGATGTCTCTCCACACCAACCCCTCCTCCTGCTCCTGCTCTGAGAGTCTTGTCCCCTGGTGGATTGGGCAAGAAGTTTGACCCCAGCTGTCCTGGCCCTGGTGCTCTCTCTGCAGGTGTTTGACCCATCTCGGTTTGCACTGGGTTCTAATCAACACAGCCATGCTTTCCTGCCCTTCTCAGGAGGATCCAGGTAAGGCCTCTGTACTTGGGACAGCAGGTGTCATTGGCTGCCACTCGATGTGTGTGACTGTCTACATTTACATGTGGTGCCTGTAGTTATGCCTTTTATGTTGGTGAGTTGGGATAGAAGTGTGTGTCTTTTGTACAAAAGACAAATGGCTAATAGGGCAGACCAGACTACCCACAGCTCTTTCTCAGTGGCTGGCAACATTTTCGTGTTGTTTAAAAGTTTAGTGTATTGTAATGTTTTCCTCATGGCAAGATGATGATGCTACAAAATGAGAATTACTCACTAAATATTAAATTTCATGTCATCCATTTCAGTTGTCAAAATTTTCTTTTTTTATTTTATTATTATTATTTTTTTTAATTTTATTTTTACTTTGTTTTACTGTACAATACTGTATTGGTTTTGCCATACATTGACATGAATCTGCCACAGGTGCATACGAGCTCCCAATCCTGAATCCTCCTCCCACCTCCCACCCCATATCATCTCTCTGGATCATCCCCGTGCACCAGCCCCAAGCATCTTGTATCCTGTATTGAACATAGACTGGTCCTTAGTTTCTTACATGATAGTATACATGTTTCAATGCCATTCTCCCAAATCATCCCACCCTCTCCCTCTCCCTCAGAGTCCAAAAGACTGTTCTATACATCTGTGTCTCTTTTGCTGTCTCACATACAGGGTCATCATTACCATCTTTCTAAATTCCATATACATGTGTCAGTATACTGTATCAGTGTTTTTCTTTCTGGCTTACTTCACTCTGTATAATCGGCTCCAGTTTCATCCATCTCATTAGAACTGATTCAATGAACTGCCTTATGACCCAGCAATCCCACTGCTGGGCATACACACCAAGGAAACCAGAAGAAAGAGACACATGTACCCCAATGTTCATTGCAGCACTGTTTATAATAGTCAGTTGTCAAAATTTAAAGGGTGGATTTTTTTATTCTACATCTTCTCAGTTACACCTTTTCTACTTACATCCCCATTCTCCATCTGGTTGAATCTTGAGTAGTTTGCACGTTTCCATTTTCAGACGCCCTACCTGTCTCAAGTATTGAAGCCATACACTGGAAAAGTTATGGCAGCCTTTCAAGAAAGTTTGATACCAATGTGTGTCACTTTGTCTTGTTGTCTGTCCAAAAGACATCTTGACAGCATACTAATGTCTGAAACACATGACAGTTTCCCCAGTTGTCAAAACTTTTCCTGTGATCTGGGATTTTTTTTCATGATGCTATACTTTGAGTCCAATAGTCCAAGCTGGCAAAAATATAGAAAGGAGACAGTCAAGTGCTTTTGAGAGAAAAATCCACTAATTTGAACAGGACACATGCATTTTAAAAGTTCCTGGCCTGTAAAATATAGAGCATACTTAAAAGAGCTGTGAGCTGGGTAAAAGCACTCTCTATCAGCTGCTGGGAAAATCCCCCCAGGCTGCTAGAATCCTGTGTTGAAATACTAGCTTCCATAAACTGAGCTTCTTAGCAGAAGCAAGTTTTTTTTTCTGAATCTACAATTCTGTGAAATTTTCAGTTAGTGATCAACCTTCCCAGAACAGGTTTGAGTCAAACTGTCTTCCAGAATTTGCTCTGAGATTTGGTTTGTGCCAGGATCCAGTTCTTCCTTGTAGACATGTCACATGTCCTGTGGTTGCCATTCAAGGATAAGAAGTACTAGGCAGCTTGATTCTTACATCAGAATTAATATTTGCTTTTACTCCATCTTTAAAAAATTCAATTAACTTTATTTAAACACAAAACTATTGAGCCTGTCTCTGTGTGTTGAATTCTAGGCTAGGAATTGGGGACATTGAGACAAAAGACTTGTCCCTGACTTCAAGAGCTCACCATCAAGAAACAAATACTCTGGCAATTCCTGGGTGGTCTCATAGTTAGAACTCTGTGTTTTCATTGCAGAAGGCCCAGATTCAATCCTTGGTTGGGGAACTAAAACCCCATGAGCCACATGGCATGGTCAAACAAACAAACAAACAAAAAACAAACCAAAAAAAACACCTCTATTCAAGACAGATGTCACTCCTTCTTTCTTTCTTAAACTCACTCACTCATTCACTCATTGAGCAGACTGTGGAAGGTTCCGTGTTCCTGGCACTGTCCTGGGACAGGACACAAGTGATGTGTTCTTGGGTTAATACTGATGGTATTTGGGGTCCAGGGAAGAAGAGTGTTGTCAACAGAGGGGTGAGGACAGGTATTCCCTGGATTGAGCCTTGAGCCTGTGGTTGAAAGAGGTGTGGGGAAGGGATCTTAAGAGGAGCTGAGTGAGGAGGAGTAGCTGGACAGACCCCAGATGAGTGAGGAACAATCCAGAGAGGGTTGTGATGCAGTTGAAATACTGAATTGTCTTGCCTGTGATGGGGAACATAGCAGGCCTGGAGATGCTGGGGCTTTAGAAGACGAAGAAGTAGGGAGACTGAAAAGGACAGCTGAGGAGCCCAAGGGATGGTTAGGGGCTCATTTCTGGACTAGAATGAGAAGGTTCCAGAGGCACAGTGACTGAGGAGCTGAGGGGACACAGGAGGCCAATTCATCAACTGGGAGGCAAATGGTCCAGCAGCTTCACGGTCACTAACCTGTGACCTCTCCAGGAAACCTCCCTGTTGCCATTTAGACTTCCTTAGATAATCCTGGCTTGTTCTGTCTGGAGATTCAGGTCCCTGTGTTTCCCCATATATGACAAGGACCTGAGAGTATGGCCTACCCTACCCTCTACACTGCCCTGCCCAATCTGAAACCAGAAACTGTCTGTGGGCCAGTGAACAAAGTTCTAACTCACATTTCCTAATTCACCTGACTGGACTCTGTGACTTAGGAGTGCTGATCCTGGCCAACAGGATTTTCTGGTGAGAGAATAAGTAGGAGTTAGGAGTCCTTAGAGAGATGGGCTTTGTTAAAGGTCACAGGGAGAGGGTGGACCAAGGCTTGGGTGGCAAGTTTAGTGTGATCTGTCTGGAGATTCAGGTCCCTGTGTTTCCCCATATATGACAAGGACCTGAGAGTATGGCCTACCCTACCCTCTACACTGCCCTGCCCAATCTGAAACCAGAAACTGTCTGTGGGCCAGTGAACAAAGTTCTAACTCACATTTCCTAATTCACTTGACTGGACTCTGTGACTTAGGAGTGCTAATCCTGGCCAACAGGATTTTCTGGCGAGAGAAGAAGTAGGAGTTAGGAGTCCTTAGAGAGATGCGCTTTGTTAAAGGTCACAGGGAGAGGGTGGACCAAGGCTTGGGTGGCAAGTTTAGTGTGACTAATAAGAAAGGGACCAGGGCTGGGCCACATGGAAGACAGCTCTGATTATCCTGTTTCTGGTCAGTGGCCAATGCCTATCCAGATCAGAACAGGATTTGAGACTATTTCTCATTTCATTTTCCCTCCTGGGCCCAGAAACTGCATCGGGAAGAAGTTTGCTATGAATGAGATGAAGGTGGCCGTGGCCCTGAACTTGCTTCACTTTGAGCTGTCACCGGATCCCTCCAGGGTTCCCTGCCTCACACCAGAAATTGTATTGAAGTCCAAGAATGGGATCCACCTGCATCTCAAGAGTCTCACTTAAGATCTGCAAGGACAAGGACAAGTTCTGAGGGACTCTTTCCTGCCATCTTATCTTCGTATTGCTCTCCTCTGCCTGCCTCTCTGCCGACTTCCCTCTTTCCACCTGCTTGGCTGCCAGTTGATCTCATCTGTCTCCTGCTCATCAGACTCTCTCACCCATTCTCAGGCTTCTTACCTCTTTTTTGCTCCCTTTTCCTACTCACCTGTATCTCTGACTGTCCACCTAACTCTTCATCACCTGCCCTACTCCAGCCTGTATGGCTTCTCCCTGTCTTTTTTCCCTTTCTGCCTGTCTGCCCTGTATTAGTTTCTTCTTTCTGCTACAAGAATTTACCATGAATGTAGTGACATATAACAATGTGAAATTATAATCTTATAGTTTAGGAGATCACAAATCTGAAATTGATTTAACTCAGCCACAACCAAGGTGCTGAGGAACTCAAGGGAGAATCTCTCTTTGTGCATTCTCAGCTTCTAGAACTTTGCTCTTTGGCTCTTCATTGAGTGGATTAAGCTCCCCAAGATTATGAAGGGAATCTCCTTTTCTTACATTCAATGGATTGTAAATGTTAACTATATCTTCAAAATCGTCACAACAATAGCTAGACTTTGGTTTAATTGATTACTTGGATCTATAGCCTATGCAAATTGACACATAAAAGCAGACAATACATCCCACCCCTTCCACCTGGCATTCCCTTTATACCATACTTAATCTGCAAATAAAGTCATACTTCTGCCAACGATCCTATGTATGATTGAAAGATGCTTCACTCTTTCCGCTCAAGACAATGGAAAGTCATTTGTTGGTGGTCACTCTTCTCCCTGATACCCTGGAATTTAATGCTGTGTGGTTAACCATTATTAATATATCTCATGTTATATGTGAAGGGAATGAGAGAAGGAAGAAAAAAAAATCTGATTCAAATGTGTACCCATAGTCATATTCATAACACAATAAGGAAGAAATACTCATAATAATTACTGCCCTCATTTCTGCAACTGGTCACGTGGTCAAGGAAGTGAAAATTTTAGTTGCTCAGTCATGTTCAACTGCTTGTTACCCTGGAATTTAATGCTGTGTGGTTAACCATTATTAATATATCTCATGTTATATGTGAAGGGAATGAGAGAAGGAAGAAAAAAAAATCTGATTCAAATGTGTACCCATAGTCATATTCATAACACAATAAGGAAGAAATACTCATAATAATTACTGCCCTCATTTCTGCAACTGGTCACGTGGTCAAGGAAGTGAAAATTTTAGTTGCTCAGTCATGTTCAACTGCTTGTGACCCCATGGACTGTAGCCCACCAGGCTTCCCTGTCCATGGAATTCTCCAGGCAAGAATACTGGAGTGGGTAGCTATTCCCTTCTGCAGGGAATCTTCCTGACCCAGGGATTGAACCCAGGTCTCCTGCGTTGCAAGCAGATTCTTTACATATGGTCATAACTACCTTCTTTCACCATCCTTTCCATGTTGCTTTTGCCCTCAGAAAGCACATCAGCTGGTCATGGTTCTTCACCTGGTGAGATGACTTAAAGCTTTATTCTTTAAAGAGCTGAGCCATAACTAGCCTGCCTGAATTGCACTATGGCATTTTTCTATTTACATTAATGAGCAGGCATGATATTGTGTTGGTCAATAAGTTCATTCAGATTTTCCCATAAAATGGAATGGAAAAGCCCTAATGAACTTTTTGGGCAACCCAGTAGTTTTAAAGGGTCACCCAAAGTATCACCTCTATTCTGGACATACTCCTCTTTACCTTTATTAGCAAGGAACCTACCAATTTCACTTCGGTATTCAGTGTCGATCCAGCACAGAAACTGCCTTTGATACAAAGGCACGAGGAGCCTAAAGTGGCCAGATGACAGTCTTAATTTCAGTTCAGTGTTACCATTGTTGTGTTTCTGAGTGGAAGCCTCTCTCCCTTTAAAACTAAGACATCTAGTCTAATGGAAAATTAGGTTGCAGGGACAAAAAGCAAATATCTTGCTAATACAATCACTTCACACTATAATAATAATGAAAGGCACCACTTCTATTTCCACCCCTTAATTCCTGGACATGTGAATCTTGGCAGTGGAAGAAACAGCATTATGTTCATAGCAGCACTACTCACAGTTGCTAAGATGTGGAAGCAGCCTATGTTCCATTACAGATGAATGGACAAAGATGTTCTGTATATACACTGAAATATTACTCAGACATGAAAAGAATGAAAGAACACCATTTGTGGTCACTTGGATAGACCTATAGATAACCATACTAAATGAAGGAAGTCAGACAGAGAAAGTAAATATTATATGATGTAACATATATGTGGAATCAAAAAAAACCTAATACAAATGAAGAAGTGAAGTGAAGTGAAGTCACTCAGTCATGTCTGATTCTTTGCGACCCCGTGGACTGTAGCCCAGCAGGCTCCTCCGTCCGTGGGATTCTCCAGGTAAGAATCCTGGAGTGGGTTGCCATTTCCTTCTCCAGGAGATCTTCCTGACCCAGGGATTGAACTCAGGTCTCCCACATTGCAGGCAGATGCTTTAACCTCTGAGCCACCAGGGAACTTGTTTACAAAACAGAAATGGACTCACAGACATAGAAATAAACATATGGTTACCAAGGAGAAAGGGAGAAAGGAATAAATTAGGAATATGGGATTAATAGATACACACCACTATATATAAAGTAGATAGTTCAGTTCAGTTGCTCAGTTGTGTCCGACCCTTTGCAACCTCATGAATCGCAGCACACCAGGCCACCCTGTCCATCACCAACTCCTGGAGTTCACTCAAACTTATGTCCATCGAGTCCGTGATGCCATCCAGCCATCTCATCCTCTGTTGTCCCCATCTCCTCCTGCCCCCAATCCCTCCCAGCATTAGAGTCTTTTCCAATGAGTCAGCTCTTCACATGAGATGGCCAAAGTACTGGAGTTTCAGCTGTAGAATCATTCCTTCCAAAGAAATCCCAGGGCTGATCTCCTTCAGAATGGACTGGTTGGATCTCCTGGCAGCCCAAGGGACTCTCAAGAGTCTTCTCCAATACCACAGTTCAATAATTTACTGTATAGCACAAGGAACTTTATTTAATATCTTCTGATAATCAATAATGGAGAAGAATCTGAAAAGGAATATATATACACAATATATCTGAATCACTTTGCTGTACACCTGAAACTAACACAATATTGAAAATCAACTAAAAATCAATAAAAAATAACAAATAGCATCACATACTGGCCATTAATTTATAGCATATACAATATCCTGGAGAACCTTACCTCAGACATATGCAAGCTATTGCCACCTAGCTGGTGCTGTATACCCAAACCTACCCTAAAGTTATTTTTTTTGGTTCTGGAATGCATACGCGGTAAAAAAGATGCAGCTAAACTTAGGGGCAGCTAAATTTACATGTAGCTAAACTTAATCACAGCTAAACTTAGCTAAGGAAGGAAGGAAGGAAGTGAAGTCGCTCAGTCGTGTCCGACTCTTTGCGACCCCATGGACTGTAGCCTCGCAGGCTCCTCCCTCCATGGGATTCTCCAGGTAAATGTTAGCTAAATATTAAAGTTTCCAACTTCACTGGGACCTTCCCATATGTCCCCATTCCAATTTCAGGTTCCCATTACTTCCCAATAAATGCTCACACTTTAGCAAAAGGTTGGGAAATCAATTTGTATTTAATTCAGACACTGACAGGATGAGACTCTGGATTTAGTTTTCAGAAGTCTCAGTGCTGGTTGAGGCCTTGTGGTTACAGGAAACAAAGGTTTCTATCAGGTCAGGCTGAGAATCTTTCTGGTCATCTATGTACAGTTTGTCCTGGGAATTTGAATCCCCAACCTCATCCATTTCCTTTGGAACTTTCTCCAGTACAGCTAGGAACAACCAACCAATCTTACTTAAGTCTTTAATTTGACTAAAAAGTTCTAAGACATCAAATATATGGTCATCAGAATCTTGCTTTTTATAAAAACTTGGTGGGTAGCATCCCATGATGATGTTTTGTGTATCTTTATTTAAAATCCTCAAAGATGATGCTCTTAAGGGATGGCATGCAAGTTTTTCATGGGGGAGGTTCTAAGATGGCAGAGCAATAGACCGGGGAGACCACTTTCTCCCCAACAAATTTATCAAAACATCATTTGAACGCTGAGCAAATTTCACAAAACAAATTCTGAATGCTGGTGGAGGACACCAGGCACCCAGAAAGGCAACCCATTCTCTTCGATAGGAGGTAGGACAAAATATAAAAGGTAAAAAGAGAGACAAAAGTGTTATGGGTGGAGACCTGTCCTGGGCAGGGAGTCGTGAAGGAGGAGAAGTTTCCAAACACCAGGAAACCCTCTCACCGATGGGTCTGTGGGGAGTTTTGGAATCTCAGAGGGCAACAGAACTGGGGGTGGGGGGATTCCCACAAATTATGTGCCTAACCACAACTCCCAGCAGAGAAGTAGCCCAGACACTTGCGTCTGCCAGTAGCAAGATGGGCTGAACAGGGAGGTGCAGGTGAGAGCTAACATGAGATAGAAACCCAAACTGTGGGATAGCCGGAGAGAGAAAAAATAGAAAAGAAAGAGAGAGCTTTCCTGTGAAAAGCTCTAATCTAAGGCATTGCTGGGCCTGCTCACAGAACAAAGGACTGAGCGAATACCAGAGGAGAGCTAGCTGGCTGTGAACCAGCCCCTCTGCCTGCTGGAGGCAGAGAGGCAGGTGGGCAACAGCCAGAGCCTGAAGATGAGGGGCAATCTCTGCCCCAGAGATGGCATTCTCTACCAAACTATGAACAGGCTCCCAATTGCTAACCAAGTTTTCCTGGGATCCTGGACAGTAGACATCTGCCAGAAGGGTTGCAGTCAGAGACCAGCTCTCCAGAGGAGACACATGCACACTTGAGATGGCACTCCTGCTGCGCACCCAGGAAACCAAGCAACTGGGACCAGGGAGGTGGTAAGATGCACTGCCCAGCTGGGAGAGTGCACTCATCAAGCATCTGGTCACCTGAGCTGCTCAGACTTGGGAAGGGCACAAAACGCAGGCCCAACCAAGTCAGTGCTTTTGTGGAGTACCTGAGAACCTGAACCTGAGTGGCTTAGACCTGGGAAGTACACACAACCAGGGGCCCACTTTAGACAAGTCCCCTGCAGAGTAACCTGGAGCGTGAGCAGTGTAGACCAAGAAAGCACACACATCATGAGTTGGGCAAACCCAGTGTGGCCCAGACATTGTGAGCACTCCCCACACATGCCAGTGATATTGGTTTGCAGTGTTCCTCCCTCCCCACAGCACAACTGAACAAGTTAGCCTAAATAAGTGACTGCCTTCACCCCCTTGTGTCTGGGTGGAAATTAGACACTGACGAGGAAATTAGACACTGACAAGAAACTTCCTCTGTTTCCTGCAAACAGAGGAAGCCAAAATAAACAAGAGGGAATCAATTTGGAAGTGACAGGTGCAACAGATTAAAACACTGTAGCTAGCATTGACTAAATTGGAAGGGGCCTATAGACCTTGAAAAGAAGTATAAGCTGGAACAAGGAACTGTCTGAAACTGAACTGACCCCACACTGCCCTCAACAGCTCCAGAGAAATTTCTAGATATATTTTACTATTATCATTAAAAAAATTTTTAAGCTCTTTATTACTCTTGATTTTCATTTTTGCAAACTATTATTACCTTCCCAAAAAAGACCATACTTTTAAAGTAAATTTCATATATATATATATATACTTATGATTTTTTGTGGTTTTGTTTTGTTTATTTAAAATTGTATTTTTGAGAGTATAATTTCAAGTGGGCTTTAGAAAGCATCACTACGAACAAAGCTAGAGGAGATGATGGAATTCCAATTGAGCTATGTCAAATCCTGAAAGATGATGCTGTGATAGTGCTGCA
>SJYC01081205.1:0-17036 GCA_006408675.1 Madoqua kirkii | reverse complement strand
TCCTTAGAATAAGGACATTTATGTATATTGCAATAATAACATAAATAACATAATAAAATTAAAATTTTCTTAATATATCATCCAGATTATAATCAGATTTTTCCAGTCTGCTTAAATGCTTGTTACTTTTCAAAATCATAAAGTAGCCTAAATTTATGCCTTACTTTTAAATATGTGACTGTAGTCTTAGTGTAGGACAATCCTCCTACCATATTTTCTCCCATGATACTGGATTTTTGAAAAGATTAGGTCAGTATTTTTATAAAATGTCACACACACTGCACTTGGTTGAATGTTTCCTTGTGGCATCATTTAATGATTTCCTCTAACTCATATATTTCCTGTAAACTGGAAATTACATCCATCTCCTCGATGAAATTCATATATTTCTTTCCAGTAATACTATGTAGGCGATGCTGTACACTTCATTCTGGATCAAATCAGGTGGTACAAAATGACATGTCCCAACATCATATTGCTCCATTATTTCAGATGTTGATTTTGATCATTTAAGGTGGAAACCTCCCGAAATTGTTAATGGTAAAAGTATGTGGTTTTTTGCCTATTCAATTAGAGTGGATCCTTGAACAACAGGAGTTGAACAGTTCAGATCAACTTACACAGAGACTTTTTTCATTAAATAGGTATTATTACAGTACTACATGATCTGTGGTTGATTGAATCCACAGAATTGAAACCACATTCATGGAGGAACTGCTTATGTAGAGGGCTGACTATCAAGTTATGTGAGGACTTTCTGCTGAAGGGACAGTGGTGCCCCATAACCCCCACATTATTCAAGGGTCAATGGTTTTATGAACACTATAGGGATGCTCTGCTCTCTAGTGTCTCTCATCTAATGGTTTTAAGATTCATAAATGACTTTTAATGATATGTAAAAAAATAGTCTTTCCCTCATGAGTACACAAACAATTGAGAAATAAAAGAAATAACTGCAACAGCTGTTTACAAAACAAATGATTATATAACATTATGTTCCACATGTAAGATACTTAAGTGTTAAGCATGTTACAAATGTTAAAAAGGATAATTGAAAGTCAGGAATATTAAAGTTCAGAAGCAAGTAGGAATAACAAGATAGTTACAGGGATTAAGCAGCTGACATTGGTGTTGGTCTAGGGTAGAGTTTTAGTGTCCTTGCTTCATAAGATGATGAATCAAGTGATGACCGAATGGAAAAAACTGAAGGCTTATTAGGGTGAACTTCCTGAGTGGGTAAAGTTGGTAAAAAGGAAGTTTCTTTAATAAGCAGAGATTTTTTGCTCTGATTTATTAAGATATTTTGACACTACCATCTTCAATTTTCCTCTTTTACCTTAACAACCAATCATCTCAGAGTTATCTTTTCCTTGTAAGGTGATGTTGGGGGTGACAAGTAAGATAAGTGTGACTGACAATAGCAAGAGTTTTTTTTTCAAGATATTACCAATGAAGTAATTTCTCATGAAGACTAAGATAGAACCATACTGCTGTGTGGTTGATACAGAATAGCAACAAATGGAACATAAATTGCCAGTGTAAAAAACAGTGAGAAGACAGAAATAAATAAAAGAAAATTATTCGTCAACTACTGAAGTATAAAGGAAGATAGACAAGGATGCAAGGATTTGTACATAATTATAATAGATGATTTCTGATATAAATTAACACTGTTAACTACTGTTTTAAATAAATGGACACACACATACAAAAAGTCTCTGTGGTATAATAAGCCAAACAGAGATTAAAAATTTTTTTTTAATTACCCAAGGTTACAGTCAAGAAAGACAAAAACTAGGATTTGAGTACAGACCATGTATTCTAGCATTGATCCGGGGAGATGGGGTGGGGTGGGAGGTGGGAGGGGGATTCTGCACTGGGAGATCATGTACACCTGTGGCTGATTCATGTCAATGTATGGCAAAACCAATACCGTATTGTAAAGTAGAATAAAGTATTAAAAAAAAATTCTGACTTTGTGTCAGAACTGTTTATCAGAAGCAACCAGAGGTCTCCAGGTGATTTTTATCCCAAATTATAGAGGTCAGTTCCTAGAAAATCCCCATGTGCAGATAATTATTATGTGGTAACTATTTTTAGCTTAGTAAGCAATAGAACTTGTTTGGAAAGAGGCTGGAAAGAACTAAATCTTAAGTGGCATTTCTGAACAGTTTCTGCAATACTTATTTCCTGTAGTTTTCTTATTTGTATTCTTTCCAGTTTCAGGATTTTTTTCCCTTTCTTTGCCTGTGATAAAGCATATTCTCTCCGAAGAAATAAAACCAAAGAATTTTAGAAGCTGTAATTTAATAATTAATCCTCAAAATACTCAATTCTGCAATACTTATTTCCTGTAGTTTTCTTATTTGTATTCTTTCCAGTTTCAGGATTTTTTTCCCTTTCTTTGCCTGTGATAAAGCATATTCTCTCTGAAGAAATAAAACCAAAGAATTTTAGAAGCTGTAATTTAATAATTAATCCTCAAAATACTCATGAAATGGCTTAAAATCTTGGCATTTATATTTTCTATGGGGCTATGATATCATATAGAGAAAACAAGAACATTGAGATCTGAATCTTAAGGGAAATATTACAATAGAATAAATAACATCTCTCTGCATAAGCCACACAAGAAGGAATTTATTTTAATAACAGATAACAAAAATTTAAACACCATTTACTTTTGTTTTATATCTCACAAGGAACAAATACTAAATAATTTAAGGAACATACTTGTCAAAATAACAAATAGAATCTGGGTAGATTGTAAAAAAATTATGACTTGTTTATCAAGTTTCAAGTTAACCTTACTAAGCAGTTTTGCAGCAGATTGTTATTGAAAGAACTTAGTTAAATGTAAACCTGTCCTCAATGACCAAAAAATCACATGGAGACCTTACTAAAAAAAGAAAAAAGAAAAGAAAAAAAAATCTATGTTCACTCACCCTACATTTTTTCCCTTCTAACTATAAGTTAATTGGTATGCACATCGTTTTTTAATTTTTTTTGTAACTACAGGTGGTCCTGCTGATCAGCTGATGTTGAAAAGGACCGTGTTAATTTCCTAGGGCTTCCATAACAAAGTACCACAGACTAGATGTCTTAAAGAAAAATGTGTGTTCTCAAAATACTAACCCTTAGAAGTCTGAGATCAAGGTGTCAGCAGGTCGGTTTTTTCTGAGGTTTCTCTCCTTGGCTTGTAGCAAATCATCTTCTCCCCATACCCTCACCTGGTCTTCTCTTTGTGCATCTCTGTCCTTATCTCTTCTTATAAGAAGACCACTCATGCTAGACCAGGGCCCACCTGAGCAACCTCACTTCAGGACCTTCCCTGATGGTCCAGTGGTAAAGAAATCACCTATAATGCACAAAACTCAAGTTCCATCCCTAGCTGGGGAACTAAGATCCCACAAGCAGCAGAGCAACTAAACCTACACAGCAGCTACTGAGCCTGCGTATTCTGGAGCCCGTGTGACGCCACAAAAGAACTCACACAAGAAAGACCCCGGGAGCTGCAAATAGCACTCCACATAGCTAATTAAGAAGAAGGGTCTACCTCCAAATCAAGTTATGTTCTAAGGTACTGAGTTTTTAATATGTCAGTATGTGAATTTGGCAAGGACACAATGCAGTCCATAACAAAACTAATCTATAAAGTGATTAGTTAAGGATAACATACAACTTTTGAAACTATGAATTCTTTAACACACTTCTAAATTCTTCATGATAAATTGAACTGGAGGGGTTTATACTGAACAAGAATGTAGTTTAGAAATTCACAGTACTGGAATAGTTTTTCTTTTTAAACATTTTTAACTGATAATGCTTTATCTCCAAAATAACTATTTCCACATCTCTATGACTTCAAAGTAGAAACTTCAGATAAAGTGTTGTAAAGGTGGTAATTTGAATAATAAAAAACTCAAGTTGTCCATCCACAGAAACCAATTGATTCATAGGTGAAGACTAGAGTCAACCAGAGCCATGAAACCATGATTTCCCAGTTTATTACAGATTACCAATTATATGTCGGGCTTCCCAGGTGGTGCTAGTGGTAAGGAATCTGCCTGCCAATGCAGGAGACTCAGGTTCGAACCTGGGCAGAGGAGCCTGATGAGCTATAGTCTATGCAGTCACATGAATTGGGCACAACTGATCACATACACATTCATACATACATACATATATAGTCTTATGGCAACCATGGAACGTTACCCAGTCATTTAAGGACATTGGTTTCACATGTGAATCAACTGGAACTATTTTTATAATTTTACTTCATGGACAATTAAAAACAAACAGGTATGAGATTCAGGTATAGGTATTTTTAAGGTGATTGCATGTGTAACCAAGTTGGGGAATATTATGACAGCACCTGAATAAAACCTAATTAAGTTTTTAATGGTTTTCAACCCTGTTAATTTCCCTGTTGATCAGAAAGTTGCTCTTAGATAATCTACCTCATCCAACTTTCCTAAAAATATACAGAGCCGAGGGGATGGAAATTTGAAAGTAAGAGGCCACACCTAAACTTACCATTTTAAGTGTAAATCTAGATAGGTAAAATACTTTATAAAAATAGCAAATACTGTGCATTGTTGTTAAATTCTATGTGAAAAGCAGCCCTTATCAATAATCCAAATCCTTTCAATGTGTTTTTCAATTAGACTTGAGTTCATTTCCAACTTAATTTCCAGTTTTCTAGCTTACTATCAAAACACCCCACAACCTTCTCAGTGACAGCTTTGAGGCAATGCCAGAAATCCTGAGTATGTCTATTAAAAAATAATGACTCTATAGCTAGACATTTTATTACACTGTTTATGAAAATTAACACCATAATGTTAAGAATTAAAATCAAAAAAGGAATTGCTGTTGTTTCTATATGTATTATTTCAAACTTAAGTATTTTTAACTGTATTTTTACTAATCATACAGTTTTAAAAGTCAAATTTACTGAGGTATAATTTCCAAAATGAAAATTGCCATTTTTAAGTGTAAGCTTTCACAAATATAAGCACCAGTACCACTTAAGTATAGTCTCATCACCACAAAAATTCCCTTGGTCCCTTTTCTCAACCAATCCCTCAAGCTCTGTCCTCCTAAATGATGAGGTTTATGTCTATATAAGTTAGTTTTTCATTTCCTAGAATTTCATTTAACAGGAATCATTATAATAGGATGCAATTTTTGTTCCTGACTTCTTTCATCCAGCAGTTTTTTTAAAATTATGTATTTCATTCATGTAGAGTCTATTAGTAGTTTGTTCTTTTAACCACTGCATAGTTCCTTATAAAATATGCTAAATTTTTTAAATTTACCTATTAACCTGATGATGAATATTTAAGTTACTCCTGATTTGGGGCAATTATAAATAAACCTATGGTGAACACCCATGTAGAATCTTTGCTGGACATAAACTTTCATTTCTCCTAGGTAAATACTTAAGAGTGGAATGAATGGGTTGATTATTATTTTGCTAGGGCTGCTATAATAAAGTAACACAAACTGCATGTCTTAAATGCAAAAGGTATGCCTTGCCATTCTAGAAGTTGGAGATCAATGATGTCAACTAATTTTGTCAACAGGATTGGTTCCTTCTGAGAGTTAAGAATAAGAATCTGTTCTATGTTTCTGTCATAGCTTCTGGTGGATTTCTGGCCATCTTTGGCTTGTAGCAGCATCACCCTGATATCTGCTTTCATCTTCACATGGCATTCTCTTCTGTGTCCGAAATCTGCCTTCTTATAAGGACACAAGCTATATTGGATTAGGGTCCACACTACTCCAATATGATGTCATTCTCACAGAACAAAATGACTTTGCTGAAAAGCAAAAAGCTTAGGTTAGAAATCAGAAAGTAGTCATTCATGGTGCTCCTGCCAAAAATATATAATCTGAGTATAATCATGTGGACACATTGGACAAACTCAAATTGAGAGACATTTTATTGAACTAATTCCCTGTACTTTTCAAATATCAATATCACAAACAACAAAGAAGGACTGAGGAATTATTCTATATTAAAAGAAACTCAAAAGACTTGAAAAGTAAATATGTGATGCTGTTGTAAAGGACATTTGTAGGACATTTGATGACATATTAAATAAGTTACTACATTAAATAATGGTATTATTATGTATCAATCTTAATTTTATGATTATATTATTGATACATAAGAGAAAACCTTGAAAGTGGGAATAAGGCATGTGAATTACTGTAAAATAGTACAAAAAATTAAATATACTCCTCCCCCCCAATATATACATAGAGGAAATGATAAAATCAATATGGGAAAATATATATTTGGATGAGATTACCAAGAGAATGAGTGTAAATAGCAAAGAGAATAAAGCTAAGGAAAAATGCTTCAGTATCCCAAAGTTCAGAGATAAGGGAAAATGGGGGGAAATTAAAAAAAAAAAAAGCTCAGCTGAACTAGGTTGAGAGGTAAGATCACAATTAGATGGAAAACTTTGAAATCTTAGCGGCTTATTAGAATTTTCAGAGAAACAGAACCAATAGGAAATACCTATATCTATTTCTATATTTATATCCATGCAATTGCTCACAAAATTATGGAGGCTGGCGAATCCAAAACTTGTATGGTAGGACAGCAGATTGGAGAGCCAGAGAACAGCAGCTTGAGTCCAAAGGCAGCCTAGAGGCAGAATTCTCTCTTTTTAGGGGAACTTTTACCATTTTTTCTCTAAGATCTTTAACTATTTGAATGAGGCCCACCCCTACTATGAAGGGTAACATAGTTTACTTCAAGTCCATTAGTTTAAATGGTAGTCTCACCTAAAATTATATCTTTATGGTGAAACTGGTGTTTTACCGAATAATTAGAGATCATAGTACAGCCAAATTGACACAAAACTATCCATCACAAAAGCTAACTAAAAAAGAGGATATCAAAGCCAAGAGAATGAGGCAATATATAAGATAAATGAGAATTTGGCTATAAACTGACCATCGGAATTAGCAAAACAATGCCACTAATGATTACAGAATCACTGCAGATGGTGATTGCAACCATGAAATTAAAAGGTGCTTACTCCTTGGAAGGAACGTTATGACCAATCTAAACAGCATACTAAAAAGCAGAGACATTACTTTGTCAACTCTGATGCTGGGAAGGACTGAGGGTAGGAGGAGAAGGGGACAACAGAGGATGAGATGGTTGGATGGCATCACCGGCCCAATGGACATGAATTTGGGTAAACTCTGGGAATTGATGATGGACAGGGAGGCTGGGCATGCTGTAGTTCAAGGGATCAGAAAGAGTCAGATACAACTGAGCAACTGAACTGATATGAACTCAGTGATTACTTATGGTTTGGATGGTGGTACCTGATTGGACCAAATCCAAATGAGAATGTAAAGACAGATATTGGAGGCAGTAAGAATAAACAATCATTTGAGGAAATTTTTACTTACAGATGGGGAGAAAAATGACATGGTAGCTTCTGTGATGGAGTCAAGAGAAGATTTTACTTTTTAAACATGGGATAGGTAGCAATATATTTGCTAATGAGAGTAATCTAGCAGAAAGGATGAAAAAGAAAAAAAAGAAATGTAACATTTTGAATAGTTAGAATGGGAAAGCTCCAACAGAGACATGGAGGGGTTGAATTTAAACAGGAGTATGGACTGTTAATCACATAGATGGGAAGTTGAAGGTATGGGCAGAGAGGTGAGCTATGATGAGATTGTAATAACGTTCCTTCCAAGGAGTAATAGGTGCTTATGAAAGTTCTCTTTCTATTTCTAATGAAAAAGAACAGGGCCAGCTTTATGGTGTACAACCCATACAACTGGACAGGACCCAGTGCTCAGAAGGGTCTCATGAATTTTGAAACTCTATTGTTGATGGTATTTAATTCTTAAAAGATTTATGTTTGAACTTTTGTAAAGTCCAATGAGACAAAGTAACATGAGGGTGAGCAGAGGAGATAGACACAATCGAAGTATCTTCTCTTTCTTGCTATCACTTTCACATATGACATTCATGATGCCCCATGAACACAGAGCTCCAATGGATATGCTAGGCATGGGAATTTGGCAAGACTCAGAGCAAGCACAAGGTAGACAAGCCTATAACTACGAATGCCTGGTACACTGACAGCCCAAGAAGCCACACTATCAACTGCACAAGAACTTGCTTGCAACTCAGAAAAAAAGGTAATAATGATCCAAGAAGCACAAAAAGCTCCAGAATTTGTTATATCTTTTCTTATTCAAGTTATAATACTTCCCTGTAGTAGCTCACTTCTTATACTGAAAATGATGACATGAAAGGGAAACACAGGGCAACCTATGCTTCTATTTCAGTTTTTCCTCACTCAGCAGTAAGCTGAGGTAGACAATTTAAATAGAATGTTCATGAATAAAGAAGGAAAAAGAAAATGTTTGGTTAATTTTGTACATTTCCTCTATTCTGGCAAAAACAAAATACATATGCATATATGAAACACAAAATGTAAGTTTTATAATTTTGCTGGCTCTGCATACAAGTTTTCTTATATTTGCATTGAAAACTGACATTGTATAATATAAAGATTAATGGTAAAATCCATGATAATAATTAAACTTTTTAAATTTTTCTTTACTTAGGACAAGATTAAATGCAAAGCTAAAAAACTGCCATGATATTGTCAGAAAGAGAGACTATGAAAGGAAAAAATTTCATATCTCAGTACTTTTACTGTCATTTTGTTTCCTATTTTTTAAATAAGAGGCTCTGCATTTTTTATTTCATATTCCATCCTGCAAATTATGTGGCTGTCTCTGAAACAGCAAGCACACGATCAGCTAAGAATGATGATGAGAGAGGAGATTTTGGAAGTTTGGGGAAAGAAATGTTATGGTTGAGTGGAAGTGTGAATAGTAATAGTAAAATAAAATATGATTACTGGGTAGCATTAAGAAACCTCTTGAGGTTAATGATCATAATTATAAAGAGTGTCCAGTCAGCATGATTGCATATTTTCCCTCAGACATATTCATTTGCATGGAGGGCAAGGAGGTTGAGTGTGTATGAAAGGAAGCAGAACCATTGTAATAACTGACTAGAAAATTTAATCTAAACAAGGAGGGAAGTCAGAATTTAAGGAGCTAACCGATTTTTGATAAGTTAGAAAATCAAATATGTTCTTATGTTTGGAGAACTGAGTTGGAGTACTAGAGGGAGTGGGCCAGAAATAGAAAAAGTGGGAGGTTTGAGGTTGAAATTTTGGATGGGAGCTTGTTATTGGTCATAAGCACTAGGATACAACCATGAGAATGTGTGTCTACGATAATGTAGAAGAGATCAGTCTACAAAGCATTCTGAATACTGGAAGGATCTTCATGGATGGCAAAACCTGAGAGTTATGATAGCAGTATTGCTGGATAAGACTATAGGGAATTCAGTCCTGACATTAAAGGAGGAGGAATATTGATTCTAGGAAATGATAATTGACTCCAAGAGAGAGAGATGCTGACAGATTAGTGATAAAAGATTCAGAGATATAGGGAATCTAAATTTCCCTTTAGCAGAAGAAGAGTGGGAGTTGAGGTCAGAAGGTAATCACAGAATGTAAGGGTCTAAGTGATGAGTATTAATGTGAAGACTAGGGTTTCTATACTAATAACATGAAAAGGAATAAATAAACAACATGATGTAGTGATCATTCTTGCTAATCTCAAGTTTTAGGGTTGCAAAATTCTGGGTTACCCCTGGAAACCTTCTCATGGAAAGTCCAAGTCCTACAGGGAAGTTTCATCATTAATGACTGGACACTCGCAACTGCTCTAATGACAATCAGTGGAGCATGTATGAATTTATGAAGATCTGCTTATTCAGAGAAATGACAAGTAATTTGAAAATAAGCATAAACTAAGTGTGTGGGAGTAAAAAAAAAGGTGGAATTTTAAAGGTGGACAATTTTAAAGGGATTTGAGCTTCAGCCTACATATAAAAAGGAGTCTTTCTTAAAAAATTTGTTGGAGGTATAATTTACAATCTTGAATTAGTTTCAGGTGTACAATAGAGTAAATTGGTTTTCCATGTACATATATCCACTCTTTTTTTAGCTTCTTTTCCCATATAGGCTATTGCATGAGTATTGAGTGGAGTTCCCTGTGCTATACAGTAGGTCCTTATTAGTTATCTATTTTATGTATTGTAGTATGTATATGGGCTTCCCAGGTGGCACTAATGGTAAAGAACCTACCTGCCAGTGCAGGAGACTTAAGAGAAGTAGATTCAATCCCTGAGTGGGGAAGATACCCTGTAGGAGGGTATAACAACCCACTCCAATATCCCTGCCTGGAGAGTCCCAAGGACAGAGTGTGCATATATCAACCCTGTTCTTCCAATTATCCCACTACTCTTTGATGCTAGATAACCATAAGTTTATTTTTTACATGAAGAGGAGTCTTTTACAGACCTCAGTTCAGTTCAGTTGCTCAGTTGTGTCTGACTTTTTGTGACCCCATACACACACCAGGCCTCCTTGTCCATCACCAACTATGGGAGTTTACTCAAACTCATGTTCATTGAGTGGGTGATGCCATCCAACCATCTCATACTCTGCCGTCCCCTTCTCCTCCTTCTCAATCTTTCCCAGCATCAGGGTCTTTTCAAATGAGTCAACTCTTCACTCAGGTGGCCAAAGTATTGGAGTTTCAAATTTAGCATCAATCTTTCCAATGAACACTCAGTACTGATCTCCTTTAGGATGGACTGGTTGGATCTCCTGGCAGTCCAAGGGACTCTTGAGTCTTCTCCAACATCACAGTTCAAAACACAAATTCTTCAGCACTCAGCTTTCTTTATAGTCCAACTCTCAGATCTATACATGACTACTAGAAAGACCATAGCCTTGACTAGATGGATCTTTGTTGGCAAAGTAATGTCTTTGTTTTTTAATATGATATATAGGTGGGTCATAACTTTCCTTCCAAGGAGTAAGCATCTTTTAATTTCATGGCTGCAGTCATCATCTGCAGTGATTTTGAAGCAAAAAATAAAATAAAATCAGCCACTGTTTCCATTGTTTCCCCATCTATTTCCCATGAAGTGATGGCACCAGATGCCATGATCTTCATTTTTTGAATGTTGAGCTTTAAGCTAACTTTTTCATTCTCCTCTTTCACTTTCATCAAGAGGCTCTTCAGTTCTTCACCTTCTGCCAGAAGAGTGGTGTCATCTGCATATTCTGAGGTTATTGATATTTCTCCTAACAATCTTGATTCCAACTTGTGCTTCCTCCAGCCCAGTGTTTCTCATGATGTCCTCTGCATAGAAATTAAATAAGGAGGGTGACAATATACAGCCTTGAAGAATTCCTTTCCCTATTTGGAACCCATCTCTTGTTCCATGTATAGTTCTAACTGTTGCTTCCTGACCTGTTTACAGGTTTCACAAGAGGCAGGTCAGGTGGTCTGGTATTCCCATCTCTTTCAGAATTTTCCACAGTTTATTGTGATCCACATAGTCAAAGGCTTTGGCATAGTCAATAAAGAAAAAATAGATGTTTTTCTGGAACTCTCTTGCTTTTTTTGATGATCCAGCAAATTTGGCAATAAGGAGTTCATTAACTGAGCCACAGTCAGCTCTCAGTCTTGCTTTTGCTGACTGTATAGAGCTTCTCCATCTTTGGCTGCAAAGAATATAAACAATCTGATTTCTGTATTGGCCATCTGGTGATGTCCTTATGTAGAGTCTTCTCTTGTGTTGTTGGAAAAGGGTGTTTGCTATGACCAGTGTGTTCTCTTGCCTTTGCCCTGGTTCATTCTGTTCATTCTCCAAGGCCAAATTTGCCTGCTACTCCAGGTGTTTCTTGACTTCTGACTTTTGCATTCCAGTCCCCTGTAATGAAAAGGACATCTTTTTTTTTTTTTTTTGGTGTTAGTTCTAAAAGGTCTTGTAGGTCTTCATAGAACCATTCAGCTCCAGCTTCTTCACCATTACTGGTCAGGGCACAGCCTTGGATTACTGTGATGTTGAATGGTTTGCCTTGGAAACAGAGATCATTCTGAATTTTTTGAGATTGCATCCAAGTACTGCATTTTTGTATTCTTTTGTTGATTATGATGGCCTACCTTGGGGTAATATAAAGAGGAAGGAAAGACTGATATTCAATTCTGCAATTAATTCGCTGTGTGAAATTTGATAAGACATACGTATTTTCTACAAGTTAAAAAAGGAAAAATAATGCATATAAACATTTATTTTACAATAATTTAGCTTGAAAGAAACATTATCATATCTATTCTATAATTGTAACTCTTGAAGAAGGGTGACTATTCTCAATCAGGTCAGAAAGGTAGAGAGCTATGTCTCAGAACAAAAGGAGAAAGGGTGATGAGACAATAAATGATTAACTGGTAATTTCCGTTCAGTTCAGTTCAGTTCAGTCGCTCAGTCATGTCCAACTCTTTGCGACCCATGAATCGCAGCACGCCAGGCGTCCCTGTCCATCACCATCTCCTGGAGTTCACTCAAATTCATGTCCATCGAGTCAGTGATGTTGTCCCCCTTTCCTCTGTTGTCCCCTTTTCCTCCTGCCCCAATCCCTCCCAGCATCAGAGACTTTTCCAATGAGTCAGCTGTTCGCATGAGGTGGCCAAGGTACTGGAGCTTCAGCTTTAGCATCATTTCCTCCAAAGAAATCCCAGGGTTGATCTCCTTCAGAATGGACTGGTTGGATCTCCAAGGGACTCTCAGGAGTCTTCTCCAACACCACAGTTCAAATGCATAAATTCTTTGGCACTCAGCTTTCTTCACAGCCCAACTCTCACATCCATACATGACCACTGGAAAAACCATAGTCTTGACTAGATGGACCTTTGCTAGCAAAGTAATGTCTCTGCTTTTGAATATGCTATCTAGGTTGGTCATAACTTTTCTTCCAAGGAGTAAGTGTCTTTTAATTTCATGGCTGCAGGCACCATCTGCAGTGATTTTGGAGCCCAAAACATAAAGTCTGACCCTGTTTCCACTGTTTCCCCATCTATTTCCCATGAAGTGATGGGACCAGATGCCATGATCTTCATTTTCTGGATGTTGAGCTTTAAGTCAACTTTTCCACTCTTCTCTTTCATTTTCATCAAGAGGCTTTTTATTTCCTCTTCACTTTCTATAAGGATGGTGTTATCTGCAAATCTGAGGTTATTGATATTTCTCCCAGCAAAAGTCCCATTAAATTAACCTGATTGTGACCAACTGGATCTTTGATTAGAAAAGAGTAGAAGACAAAGGTAAATTCTAAGACACCAGGGGCTATGATTTAGTAGAATCAAAGAAGAAAGTGGTGTAAAGATAAAGATTATGCCGCATACTTTGGTGATCTTAGATTGGAAGAAGTATAAATCCAGCTAGTGGGATCCACTGAGGAAATAGTATATTCAAAAAGACACTGGTCCACAATAAAGACAGAAATTTGAAAGTCATAGAATTTCAGGCACTTGAAGAGACCAAAAGATTCAGAGTGTAATAAGGTGTGATTGTTTAAGTTAAATAATGTAAAAGTTCAGTAGAAGTGAATGTTGATGAGCAAGGAGGCTGAGGTGTTAGATGAATCTACAGCTTCATTATTCAGGGATGGTAAGGGTAGATGGGAGGAAACCTGGCAATCATCTGCAAAGCCAAAAATGATTAGGTTACAGGGGCCTACATTTTGCTTGTTATTGTCTTCATCACTTTGTGTGCATGGACCATCATGCTAAGAGAGAGAGAGGTGGGGAGAAAGAGAGAGAAGAGGAAAGAGGAGGAGAAAAGGGAAGAGAAGAGGAGAGCCTCTAAAAATATTTAGAGATCTCATAATTTTCAGACACTTCAGAAAGAGGCTGAAATGTCAAATCATTCTAAGATATGTTCAAGATATTAGCCCAATATCTCTCTCTCCAACAAATATTTGAATATTTTTTTAGTATGTGTTGCCTGTCTACCTTGCATGCATGCTTACTTAGTCATGTCTGACTCTTTGTGACCCTTTGGACTGTAGCCCACCAGGCTCTTCTGTCCAAGGGATTTTTCTGGCAAGAATACTGGAGTAGGTGCCCATTTCCTCCTCCAGGGGATCTTCCCAACCCAGGGATTGAACCCACCTATCCTGTGTCTCCCACGTTGCAGGCAGATTCTTAACCCACAGAGCCATCAGGGAAGCCACATCTTTCATAAGATAGTGCAATATAGAGAAAAGAGATCAGTTTTGATGTTGGAATTAAATCCTGGATCTGCTATGCAATCTTGGATAAGCTTATCCCATTTATAAGATGGATAAGTATTTTATAGGTCTGCTAGGATGGTGTGGTGTTATATACGAAAAAGATGTACAGTTGTATGGATGCACCCCCACACAAGCATACATATATTCATAACCCAGCCCTAAACTACACATGCTATTGCACAGACAACCTTGAGAATGTTCTTACATAGTCAAGCTATTGGTCTTAATTTTACCCCTTGGAGCTGCTGCTGCTAAGTCACTTCAGTCGTGTCCGACTCTGTGCAACCCCATAGACGGCAGCCCACCAAGCTCCCCTGTCCCTGGGATTCTCCAGGCAAGAACACTGGAGTGGGTTCCCATTTCCTTCTCCAATGCATGAAAGTGAAAAGTGAAAGTGAAGTCGTGTCCGACTCTTAGGGACCTCATGGACTGCAGCCTACTAGGCTCCTTTGTCCATGGGATTTTCCAGACAAGAGTACTGGAGTGGGGTGCCATAGCCTTCTCCTACCCCTCGGAGGGATCCAGACAAATCCTGTCCTTCTTGTCTAAGTGGGAGGCTAAAAAAGAAACTGTAGGAAGAGGGAGGCAAAGATTGTCTTGACATCAAAGATGTTGAGCAAGGAGGATTTGGATACTGGAGTGGGGTGCCATAGCCTTCTCCTACCCCTCGGAGGGATCCAGACAAATCCTGTCCTTCTTGTCTAAGTGGGAGGCTAAAAAAGAAACTGTAGGAAGAGGGAGGCAAAGATTGTCTTGACATCAAAGATGTTGAGCAAGGAGGATTTGGAGGCATTTGATGTATGTGAAATTATGGTACCTAGATCTTAGATTAAGTCAAGTGCATTTGAAAGCTTTCCCAACTGTGAAAGTTTCTCTAAGTAGTTCTCAACAGGTTCACCTCAGGAAATTAACACACTCCAGGACCAATTGAAGTTCTCATCAATTAAGCTAATTGACACAGCAGGCTTAACCTATTTTCCAGTGGTGAATATAAAGTATTTGTTCAACAAACAAAGGCCTCTTAAATCTTCGGAAAGCCTACCCTAGTCAATTGGTTGAAGGCTCAAAATTTAAAAACAGCAAAACATATAGATGTATAAGCTTAATAATACCAAACTCACCCTTCAATTAGGCAGGCCTTGTGCTGAGGAGAAGGGATTTATTACATTCAACTAAACTATGATTTTGTTTAAAAATTTTAAACATCAAGATTTCCAGATTTTCCTTAAGGAAAGCTATGTTCTAATGAAATTCTTTACAGTCTTTTAAAAATATGCTTTAATATTTTTATTGCAACCAAAATATAATATGAAATAATCATTTAATTTTTAAGCTTTGTGTTCAAATTAAAAAATAATTATTAATTTTTCAAATGGTGTTCTTTTAAGTCCATTACACATTTCCCCCTCAAACCAAGCTTCTGTTGACAATGAATTTAAAAAAAAAAAAAAGAATAGAGGATATAAAATTTCTTTGTAAAATTTAAATTATTTTTAAAGTAGATCTTATTACTATTATCCTGGAAACCAATCTGAAGACTTTTCCTTTTGTCTCCTGTTGAAGTTTATGTACTCATTCAAATTATAACACAGGTTTTGTTCTTGTTTCTCCATTTTCCGAGTATATTATCTGCTTGACCTTGGGAAACTTATTTACCCTCTCTGCGTCTGTTTACTTGTTAGTAAAATGGGCCAGTTTGAGAGAGTCATTGTGAGCATCAAAAATGAGACTATGCAGTAAAAGTTTTACTGTGTTTGCTAGTATAAGTTAGCACTCAATAAATGTGAGCTATTATAGGCAGAAAAAATGGAAAAAGGAAAGGAGAGGAGAGGCACTCTGGGTGGAAGGGATGTTGCGTGTCAAAAACACAGAAGTAGAGCTCAGCTGTGCTTGCTGATGGGCAGGGAGCTGTCAGACTAGAATTCTGATGTTGCAGGAAGTGATGACAGGTGATGATTCATGAGGATTTTGTAAAGCCAAACTGAAAGTCTGTGTATTAAGTTTTGTTTAGTGAATAGTGGAGAGATTTTGTTTGTTTTTCTTGTTTTAATTTTATTAACAGTAAGTGTCATGATCAAGAAAATCTTTTAGCAAGATCTAACTGGAGCAATGAATGGATGTTGTTGAAAATGAGAACAAGCCCGAAATAGAGTCACTAAACTCCACATCACCAAACCAAGACCTAACAATTACTATTTTGGCTCTCCAGGAAAGAAATTTTAAACCAGTCAGTCAGGAATTGCCTGATCAGCCCTAGTTAGATCATTGCTGATGGATTCCTGTTATCTTCTAAAGGAAAGTTATCTTGAAATAATTAAGTCACTTTTTGTCTGGCATAACGTTTTTTATTCCTGTTCCCTTCTGCCTTTAAGTCTATCATCTTGTTCAGCTCCTTGAGTTCCTTTCTATATGTAGATGGAATTCTGCACATTCATGAATTGTTGAATAAGGTCAATAATATCTTCATAATTCATTCAGCTAAATTTTGTTTTGAGTTTTGTTTTAACAATGTGAACTTTGAAGACTAGAGGTCAGGAAATTATTATAAGAAGCTGGATTTAGGTTAATAGTATTTATTGGATCACAAAACAATACAGGAAGACTTAGAGATAAGTTAATATGTTCTCTCTCTATTTCTGATTTTACAAAGAAATCAAAGTATAAAATCAACTAATGATTTACTTTGATCACACAACCACTTCTACTAAATCAAGGCCTAGAACAAAATGTTCATGTTACCAGGTCCGTGCTGTCTTCCTAACACCAAGCTATCTCAGTTCAGCAGGCACATACTGAAAATATACCATGTGCAAATCA
>SJYC01081204.1:0-12295 GCA_006408675.1 Madoqua kirkii | reverse complement strand
TCTCTATTTCTGATTTTACAAAGAAATCAAAGTATAAAATCAACTAATGATTTACTTTGATCACACAACCACTTCTACTAAATCTAGGCCTAGAACAAAATGTTCATGTTACCAGGTCCGTGCTGTCTTCCTAACACCAAGCTATCTCAGTTCAGCAGGCACATACTGAAAATATACCATGTGCAAATCACTCAAATGGAGACCTCAGGTAATATGAAGGGAAGATATGAATTGTAAAAAAGAAAATGCGATTGGTTTATAAAAAGTGGAAGTGTTAGTTGCTCAGTTGTGTCAGACTCTTTTGCAATCCCATGGACAGTAGTGCACCAGGCTCCTCTGTCCAAGAGATTCTCCAGGCAAGAGTATTGGAGTGGTACTTCTCCAGGGGATCTTTTCAACCCAGAGATTGAAACTGAGTCTCCCACGTTCAGGCAGATTCTTTTATCATCTGAGACACAGCAGGCTCTTCTGATGGCTTATACTATTATGCTTTTGCTTTGGAGTATTTGAAGATGTCACAAAAAATTATTTCACAAACTTGCCAAGACTTAAATACTGCTAGTGACTCCATTTGTAGCAACTTAAAAATGTCCAGTTTTATTTTCTGTCAACCAAAAAAATTTTTTTTAAAGTATAGTAATTCTGAATTACATAGGATTATTAGCTAGTGCAAATGTCCTCTTACAGGCCTCCAATGAATAAAAACTCAGGGCTCTCCACTTGAGCTTCTTTGACACCACACTGGCAGTGTGCTAGTAGGCCAAGGGGTATCTTATACTTTGGTGAAGTGAAAGTCACTCAGTCATGTCCAACTCTTTGCAACTCCATGGACTATATAGTCCATGAAATTCTCCAGGCCAGAGTACTAGAGTGGGTAGCCTTTCCCTTCTTCAGGGGATCTTCCCAACCCAGGGATTGAACCCAGGTCTCCCACACTGCAGGTGGATTCTTTACCAGCTGAGCCACCAGGGAAGGCCTATACTTTGGTAAGAATGGACAAAAAAGTTCCAGTCTCAGCCTTTGTCAGTAAGGATGGGAGTAAGGCCATGGATTTTCCTCTGGTGTTTGCTAGATAAGAGTAATTATTGTCTACAATTTTCTGTCTTGTTGGCTTCCCTTTTTCTGGACCTTTGATTAAAAGGAATGAAATTTTATTGGGGGCAATTTTTGCTTGTGTGCATTGTTGTTTCTAGTGTTTCTGGATTACTGGCTTCTTCAGAACTAAATTTGGCTTGGTTAATCGATACTAAGCAAAAAGAAAATCCAGAGAATCATCAATGTAATTACTTACACACAAGATCCCTAGACTGTCTGCTGTCTTCTATCTTTTTCTAGGGTCCTCCTAAGTTTGTATTATATACTATGCCAAAAGGTTTTAACTGTACTTAGTGGGAGGTATAAGGAAGAATATATCTATTCTAACTTTCCAAAATGGAAATAATTTATGAGCTTTCTTACCTGATTTTTATATTGTAACATAGGACAATTCCCCCCTCGAAATATTTTTTCTTGTCTTATTTTTACTGAAAAGGATCTGATTTTATAGTTTTTCTCATAAAAGCAGCACATCTTACACATTTCAACCACATGGTTTCAGATGTTAGGAAACCACTATTAGGTGCTTAGAATATTTCACATTCTGTGTTATTACAGAATCCAACAGAGATTAATAAAACAATAACTTTAGATTTTTCTGATTCTAAGATTACTTATTATAAATGACAATAAGTTTATCTCCAGAAGACATTAAATTGATAATTTAAGAAGAATATAAACTAATAGTACTAGAAAGAAAGATGTAACAATAGAACTAGAAAGACTTGTTTTGTCTTTAAGTGTTTGAAGAACAGAACAGTCAATTGGGTTATTGAGAAGTAGATTATATTCAAATATCTACTGATAATATGTTTATATTGTATGCATAGCAATTTAACCTGGCTGATTTTTCATGAATCTCCCCCTGGTAACTAGTTTTATGCCATCTTGCTGGGAGGTATACTTTTCTCAGCCCTCCTGGGAATATCTACAACATGGTTTAAGCACTATTATGAATAATATAATACAACATTAAGATTTTTATCAACATATAGATTACATATTCATACTAAAAATTAAATGTGTAGAGTGCATAAAGTGTTGAGGATTCCTAAGTAACACTGGTCTGGAAAGTGAGCTCACATCACTACAATCACTGACATTCATTCCTTTTTCTGGGCTGTCAGGAGAGAAGCAGCGGGCACTTGATCTTTGTCAACTCTCAGCTTTATCCAAAGTGTATGTGTTTGCAGAGTTTCAAAGACAGGTGACAAAATACCTCAGCTCTATCTCTGGTTCAACAACTGTTTCCCCTTCTTGATAGATTTCACCCTTTTCATTACTTGAGCTGTGACTGAAGAAACCAAATGCAACCTTCACCTTTCTGGAAGTTGGTGACTACTTTCCAGTGGAGTCACATGCATGCTATCAGAATTTTCCAGGCCCTTGGCAGTGAAGGGCATGTGTTTAATTTTACTGGATAGTACCATTGGCTTTCTTCAGTGGTTACAAAAAAGATTGCTTCTTATTCCTGAGTCTAGCTCAGTTGGCTAAAGGAAAAATGTATTTAAATACCAAGACTCCATATTAAATTCCATTTACAGTCAACTAGAATTTAAGTGGAGAGTTTATTTCAAAAATACTTTTTATAATTATCTCCTTGCTCTCAATAATAAATATTTATGCATAATTATCAAAATACATAAGTGTAAGAACTAGATTAGATGGACTTTTAAGTCTTATTGCCTCTCCATCTCCTCCACTACTTATTGAAAGGATATCAAACCATGATTCATTCAGCTTTCCGGGGATGTGTAGATGTACAGAGTTTACCTAATACAAGTTGACTTTTCTCTCAAACCAGTGACCCACTAGCATGGGAGCTGAATTGTGTTCTTTTTGCCTAAGATGTGATAATAGTGTGACACCAGCTCTCTGCTGAGCAGAACAGCGGTAAAGAATTTACCTGCCGTTGCAGGAGACCTGGGTTTGATCCCTGGATTGGGAAGATCCCCTGGAAGAGGAAATGGCAACCCACTCCAGTATTCTTGCCTGGAGAATTCCATGGACAGAAGAGCCTGACGGACTACAGTCCATGGGGCCACAAAGAGTCAGACTGAGTGACTGGACTGAGCACCAAAAGTGAGTTAAATAATCTTTATAAAAGGAACTGCTTACTTAGATCAAAAATGAAGTTTTGGGCTCTGGATATACTATAAAAACACATTTTTTCTTCTTTGTGACTAATGAAAGAGAGAAAAATATCAAAATAGAAGACATTCACACAGGGTATGTTTCATTTCATTCATAAACACTCTAAGTCACAGAGTCACCTGCAAAAGAACACTGAATGTTCAAACATTATAAAACACTTATATTACTAGGAAGTACTTTGCTCTGTGAGAACATGTAATAGAATAGACAAGATTCCATAAACTTTGCCTTGGACAATGACAGATTTTTATGTTTGTCTTGTTTGTTGCCAAGAAAATGTATTTGTTGACCATTTACTTAGTATATTGACAAGCATTCTATGTCATTTCTTGAAGGATTAATATAGATAAAATTATGACATTATTATAATACCTGATGAACAACACAAACTATGTTGAAAGTGTGGGAAAAAAGTGTTAAAACATTAGAATTATTCAAAGTCCATAATTATACTAAGTTTTTTCTTGAATTCATTTCTTCTATGTTATCTTTTGTTTGCCTTTTTAAAAACCAGATTTCACACATATCTTCATAGTTTTGAGAGACACAAAACAATCAAATCTGATTTCTCCTTTTGTTAACCAATAAGAAAGTGAACTATGTCCTGTACTGTGTTAAATATTGAAGGTAATACAAATTATAGAAAGAAGTTAAAATGGGAGAATCCTGCGAGTCTGTTTCTGCTTCTTTAAATAAATTCATTTGTATCAATTTTTTACATAAGATATTATATGATATTTGTCTTTCCCTGTCTGACTTACTCCACTAGTATGATAATCTCTAGTTCCATCCATGTTGCTGGAAATAGCATTATTTCATTCATTTTTATGGCTGAGTAATGAAACAAACTTATAGTTACCAAAGTAGAAAGGTGAGTAGGATGGGGTAAATTTGGAATCTGGGGTTAACATATACACATTATTATATATAAAATAGATAATCAACAAAGACCTACTGTTTAGCTCAGGGAACTCAACTCAATATTCTCTAATAACCTATATGGGGAAAGAATATGGAAGAAGGTTGAGCGCCTAAGAAATGATGCTTTTGAACTGTGGTGTTGGAGAAGACTCTTGAGAGTCCCTTGGACTGCAAGGAGATCCAACCAGTCCATTCTGAAGGAGATCAACCCTGGGATTTCTTTGGAAGGAATGATGCTAAAGCTGAAACTCCAGTACTTTGGCCACCTCATGAGAAGAGTTGAGTCATTGGAAAAGACTCTGATGCTGGGAGGGACTGGGGGTAGGAGGAGAAGGAGATGACAGAGGATGGCTGGATGGCATCACGGACTCGATGGACACAGTCTGAGTGAACTCCGGGAGATGGTGATGAACAGGGAGGCCTGGCATGCTGCGATTCATGGGGTCACAAAGAATCGGACACAACTGAGCGACTGAACTGAACTGAACTAAATCACTTTGCTATACACCTGTAACATTGCAAATCAACTATGCTCCAATATAAACTAAACATTAAAAATAGAAAAAAAAAACTACAGTCATAACAAAAATAAAATAATCACTCTATCATGAAAAAAGAAAATGCTAGAATCCTGATTTCTATTAGCTTTCAAGCTTTTTAGGTTAAGAAAAACGTACAAAGGTGTAAACAGATACTAGACTTTGGGGTGCCATGTGAATTGTGAGGGGTATATTGGAGTAAAACCTTTGAGTGATGTATAGGCCTATGGCACAACTCTTGGGATGTTCCTTTATGGTGCTACACACTTGGTGTCTTCACAGTCCCTAAATTTATCCCATCTCTTTTCTGGGTTTGTCATCTGAACTATCTCCCCTACTCAAGGACCCAATCACCTTTTGCTGAGGACCAAGAAGCACCAGGAGGAACAGCAGGACTTCCTCAAGGTCTGGACATTTGTTTGGAAGTGGCCTGTTGAAAACATGTCCTGCACCCATGGTGTGCCATGCACTGTGCTAAACTTTTTACCTACATGTTTTCTTTAATCCTTCTACCACATTATGACGTAGGGTGCTATTAATATTACGCCCTTTAATAGATGAGGGAACTGACTGACACTGAGAAATTTTTCACAATTTGTCTCAGGTCAAAAGTGGGTTTTTGAGAGAGGAGAAAATAAAAACTAAGGATCTGATAGAATACATTCATACACTAGAGGAGTAGACATTAAGAAAATAAAAAATCTAGGGATATGCTTTACAAATCTCTCAATATGCAGAAACCAGGTGTGTTTTGGTTCTAATATCTGACAGAATTCATTTTATACATAGAGGTTGTTTCCACCAGGAAATGGCAACCAATATCATTATCAGTTCAGTTTAGGCACTCAGTCATGTCTGATTCTCTGATACCTCCATGGAATACAGCACGCCAGGCTTTTCCGTCCTTCACCATCTCCCAGAGCTTGCTCAAATTCATATCCATCGAGTTGGCAATTCCATCCAACCATTACGTTGTCTGCCATCCCCTTCTCCTCCTGCCTTCAGTCTTTCCCAACATCAGGGCCTTTTCTAATGAGTAAGCTCTTCCCATCAGGTGGTCTTAATATTGGAGCTTCAACATCAGTACTTCCAATGAACATTTAGGACTGATTTACTTCAGAATTGACTGGGTTGATCTTGCAATCCAAGGGACTCTCAAGAGTCTTTGCCAACACCACAGTTCAAAAGCATTCTTTGATGCTCAGCTTTCTTTATACTCCAACTCTCACATCTATAGATGACTATTGGAAAAACCATAGCTTTCACTATATAGACCTTGACAGCAAGGTAATGTATGCTTGATAATATACTGTTTAAGTTTGTCATAGTTTTTCTTCCAAGGAGCAAGCATCTTTTAATTTCATGGCTGCAGTTACCATCTGCAGTGATTTTGGAGCCTAAGAAAATAAAGTCTCTCACTGCTTCTACTTTTTATCCATCTATTTGCCATGAAGTAATGGGACTAGATGCCATGATCTTCGTCTTTTGAATGTTGAGTTTTAAGCCAACTTTTTCACTCTCTTCTTTCACTTTTATCCAATGAAAGAGGCTCTTTAGTTCCACTTCATTTTCTGCCATAGGATGGTGTCATCTGCATATCTGAGGTTACTGCTATTTCTCCCCGGCACTCTTGATTCCACCTTTTGCTTCATCCAGGCCTGGCATTTCTCTTGATGTACTCTGCATGTAAATTAAATAAGCAGGGTGACAACATACAGCCTTGACAGTCTCCTTTCCCAATGTGGAACCAGTCCACTGTTCCATGTCCAGTTCTAATTGTTACTTCTTGACCTGCATACAGGTTTCTCAGGAGGCAGGTCAGGTGGTCTGGTATTCCCATCTCTTTAAGTATTTTCCAAAGTGTGTTGTGATCCACACAGTCAAAGGCTTTAACATAGTCAATGAAGCAAAAGTAGATATTTTTTCTGGAATTCTCTTCCTTTTTCTGTGATCCAACAGATGTTGGCAATTTGGTCTCTGGTTTCTCTGCCTTTTCTAAATCCAGCTTGACCATCTGGAAATTCTTGGTTCATGTACTGTTGAAGCCTGGCTTGGAGAACTTTGAGCATTACTCTGCTAACATGTTAGATGAGTGCAATTGTGTGGGAGTTTGAACACTTTTTTGGCATTGCTTGTCTTTGGGATTGAAACAAAAACTGACATTTCCAGTCCTGTGGCTACTGCTGAGTTTTCCAAATTTGCTGGCATATTGAGCACAACATTTTAAGAGCATCATCATATAGGTTTTTAAATAGCTCAATGGAATTCCATCACCTCCACTAGCTTTGTTCATAGTGATGCTTTCTAAGGCCCACTTGACTTTGCACATCAGGATGTCTGGCTCTAGGTGAGTGATCACATCATCATGGCTATCTGGGTCATTAAGATCTTTTTGTATAGTTCTTCTGTGTATTCTTGCCACCTCTTCTTAATATCTTCTTATTATGTTAGGTCCATACCACTTCTGTCCTTTATTGTCTCCATCTTTGGATGAAATAATCCCTTGGTATCTCTAATGTTATTGAAAATATCTCTAGTTTTTCCCATTCTATTGTTTTTCTCTATTTCTTTGCATTGATCACTGAAGAAGATTTTCACATCTCTCCTAATATTTTTTGGAACTCTGCAGATGGATATCATTCCTCTTGTCCTTTGCCTTTTACATCTGTTCTTTTCTCAGCTATTTGTATGACCTCCTCAGACAACCTTTTTGCATTTCTTTTACTTGGGATGGTCTTGCTCACCACCTCCCATACAATTTATGAACCTTCATCCATAGTTCTCCAGGTGCTCTATCAGATCTAATCCCTTGAATCTATTTGTTACTTCCACTGTATAATTGTAAGAGATTTGCTTTATGTCATATCTGAATGACCTAGTCGTTTTCCCTACTTCAGTCAATTTAAATTGAATTTTACAATAAGGAGTCATTATCTGGGTCACATAGACTCCTAGTCTTGTTTTTGCTGACTATATAGAACTTCTCTATCTTCAGCTGCAAAGTATATAATCAGTCTGATTTTAGTATTGACCATCTGGTGATGTCCATGTGTAGAATCATTTCTTGTGTTGTTGGAAAAGAGTGTTTGCTATGACCAGTACACAATATTTTTATAAGTGATTGAAAGTTTTTGCAGTATAGTTGTTTTGCAATATTGTGTTAGTTTCTGCTGTACAAAGAAGTGAATCAGCTATATGTATATATACATATACATATATATATATATTCCCTCCCTTGTGGACCTCCCTCTCATTCAGCCCCCATTCAGCTATGTATGTAGGTCATTACAGAGCACTAACTCTAGCTCCCTGTGCTATACAGCTGGTTCCCATGAGCTATCTATTTTATACATGATAGTGATGAATGGATTAAATTGAGTAATTTGTAGAGCTGTGGATGAACTTAGAATCTGTCATACAGAGTGAAATAAGCCAGAAATAGAAATGTGAATGTTGCATATTGATGCCTACATGTGAAATCTAGAAAAATGGTACAGATCAACCTATGAGCCGGGCAGGAATAGAGACCCAGATATAGAGAACAGACATGTGGATACAGTGGGGGAAGGGGCGAGTGGGATGAATTTGGAGATTAAGGTTGACATAGGCTTCCCTGGTGGCTCAGAGGGTAAAGTGTCTGCCTGCAATGCAGGAGACCTGGGTTTGATCCCTGGGTCAGGAAGATCCCCTGGAGAAGGAAATGGCAACCCACTCCAGTACTCTTGCCTGGAAAATCCCATGGACAGAGAAGCCTGGTAGACTACAGTCCATGGGATCACAAAGAGTCAGATATGACTGAGCAACTTCACTTTCACTTTCTAAGTGATTGTAATTTACTTTTATAAATTGTGGGTCACTGACCACTGATATCTATTGATACAAAGCAGAGAACAAAACCAAGAAGCCTATCTTTCTACTTGATAATTTTGTTTGCCTTTCCTTTTTACTTCGTTTTACCTAAAATGGCAGTTCTTTGTTTTGGATGGTGGCTAGCAAATCAATACAGGTCTACATCTTAGGGTTCTGGGAACATTACTTTCAATTGAAACATAATATTGCAGAGTGAAATTGGTGACTTGTGTTTAAAGTGCTCTAACGGGCTTGGCAATACTTGTGATTTCTGAATTGCATTGATGTAGGATTAATATTTGGATATCTTGGTGGTTTTATTGACTGTATGGTCTTTGCAAATGCTCGCTGCATAAACTATTTGGTGGTGGAGCACAGCTTTGAAAGTGCAGAAGGAGCTCCACCTGTTTTAGTGACGGATGATCCAACTGCTGCTACAGAATAAAACCCATCTGGCTAGTACAAGGTAGAATAAGAAATCGGGGAGGAAGAGTACTTTTATGAGTTCAAATTTTCTGGGAGAAAAATTAAGGGAGAAATTTAATACTCAGGATTTTAACTTTTCTGTGGGAAGAAGAAAATATCTGTAGAAAGTTGTCTAATGTTACCTGTTAGAGAGGATTGGCACACTGCTGCTATATTTGGCATGATGGCATTTTCAAATTATGATGTTATTTCAAATATACTGAAAAATCATGTTTTTCAGGCCTAATTGAATGATGGAAAATTTCAAAGTGAAATTCAGAAGACTTTCTCATTTTATTCAGTAAGGTGAACTTTAAATAGCTGTACTTCCCTGAATTATTAAAACAAACAAACAAACAAAAACTATTAGAGGTGAAATAAAATGTATGAAGTTCCCAGTTCATTGATTAAGAAAGTATTATAGTGGCATGGATAAGAGATGTTGTGGACATGGCTTCTCTAATAATCTTTGATAAGCTCTCCCGAAAGGGATTCTAACATTCTTGGTTGATTATGGAATTTAGTATTAATTCTCGGGTTAATAAGAGGTACATTAAAAAATCACAAATATGGTGTTATTTAGGGGAAGTTCAAGGTTCTCATCTGCTCCCTTCTTTTACTATCCAGCCTCAACTTCATCCTTTGGGAGAAGAATTTTCAATCTAAACTTTTCAGATTTAAGATACTACAATGGGCTACAGTTAAAGGGAAGAAATTTCAAAAGCTTTGTGTGTCTGGGTGGTGTTTTTCTTTATTATTTTTTAACTGAGTTGTAGGGATTCCCTTGTAGCTCAGTTGATAGATTCTGCCTACCATGCAGGAGACCTGGGTTCGATCCCTGGGTTGGGAAGATCCCCTGGAGAAGGAAATGGCAGTCCACTCCAGTATTCTTGCCTGGGAAATCTCACAGACAGAGGAATCTGCCGGGCTGCAGTCCATGAGGTCACAAGAGTAGTACACAACTTAGTGAACTAAACCCACACCAACCAGTGGATCAGATAGTAAAGAATCTGCTTGCAATTAGGGAGGCCTGGGTTTTAGTTCTGTGTTGGGAAGATCCCCTGGAGAAGGGAATGGCAACTCGCTCCAGTATTCTTGCCTGGAAAGTCCCATGAACAGAGGCTACAGTCCATGTGGTCTCAAAAAGTCAGACACGACTGAATGACTAACACACTGACATAAAACATTATATTAGTTTTAGGTGTGCAACATAATAATTTGATATTTGTATATATTGTTAAATGATTACAACAATTATTCTAGTTAATATTCATCACAGAATTTTTTTCCTGTGTTAAGAACTTTTATGATTTACTTTCAAATAAACAAGTGAGACCTAATTAAACTAAAAAGCAGAGGAAATTATAAACAAGGTGAAATTAGAAGCCTCAGAATGGGAGAAAATAATAGCAAATGAAACAACTGACAAAGGATTAATTTCCAAAATATACAAGAAGCTCATACAAGTCAAGACCAGAAAAACAAACAACCCAATCAGAAAGTGAGGAAAAGACCTTAACAGACATTTCTCCAAAGAGGACTTACAGATGGCTAACAAACACATGAAAAGATGCTCAACATCACTTATTATTGAAAAATGAAGATGACAGCTACAATGAGATATCACCTCACACCAGTCGGAATGGCCAGCATCAAAATTTCTACAAACAGTAAATGGTGGAGAGGGTGTGGAGAAAAGGGAAACTTGCTGCACTCTTGATGGGAATGTAAATGATACAACCACGATGGAAGACAGTATGGAGATTACATAAAAATTAAGAATACAACTACCATATGATCCAGCAATCCCGCTACTAGGCATATACCTGAGGAAACCAAAACTGAAAAAGAAACACATAACCCATATGTTCATTGCAGAACTATTTATCATAGTTAAAGCATGGACGCAACCTAGATGTCCATTGACAGATGAATGGATAAAGAAGCTGTGGTATATAAATATAATGGAATACTACTCAGCCATAAAAAAGAGTGCATTTGAGTCAGTTCTAATGAGGTAGATGAACCTAGAGCCTATTATACAGGGGGAAGTAAGACAGAAACTGAAAAAAAAATATATATATATATACTAACACATATATATGGAATCTAGAAAGATGGTACTGATGGAATTATTTGCAGGGCAGCAACAGATACAGAGGACAGACTTGTGAACAGCAATGGAGACACAGACAGAAAGAGCAGATTTATGGATTCGAGGGTGGGGAGGAAGGAAAGGGCAGGGTGTATGGAGAGAGTAACATGGAAACATATTACCATATGTAAAGCAGATAACCAATGAACATTTGCTATATGACTCAGGGAACTCACACCAGGGCTCTGTAACAATCTAGAGGGATAGGATGGGGAGGGAGATTCAAGAGGGAGGGGACATATTCATATCTATGGCTGATTCATGTTGATGTTTGGCAGAAACCAACACAATTCTGTAAAGCAATTATCCTTCAATTAAAACATAAATAAAATAAAAAGATTCACTTTCTTAGGAACTTTCAAATATGCGACACAGTGTTGTTAACTATGGTTGCCATGCTTTACATTACATGTGAGATAAAGTGAAGTTGCTCAGTTGTGTCCGACTCTTTGTGATCCCATGGACTGTAGCCTTCCAGGCTCCCCTGTTCATGGGATTTTCCGGGCAATAGTACTGGAGTGGATTGCCATTTCCTTCTCCATACCCATGCCTTATTTCATAACTGGAAATTGGTATTTTTGAACCCATCACCCATTTTCAAACACCACTCTGTTCTCTGTATCTGTGAGGTTTTGTTTGTTTGTTTATGTCTTTCTTCAAACACTCTCTTTTCCCACACAGTTGAGGGAAATCTTTCAGAAGACATCTGAAGTAAGTGTAAGGCAGGGAACATAGGCTGGTTTCACCACTGTCATTAAAGCAAATCTTTAAAAAAAATTTTCATGCTCTTATCTGGGCACATGTGTGTTGGCCTTTATTAGGACTGGAGTTTGAAACTGGGTTTGGGGTTGGGGGAGGGTGTGAGTGGAACAAATCTTTCAGCCTATTTTGGTTTGGGACCATTTGGACTCACCTAGCTTAGGGATCACCTTCATTGTCTCAGTCTAGCCAATTAGCAAGTTACAGAGGATTCAAGTTACACCCATTGTAAAATGGTAATTTTTCTTTATCTAAGCATACTTCTCTTTCAAGAATCCTATCAAGAGGAATGGCAAATCTTGGGTTATTTTTAGGTCTTGGTTATAATGTCATTTTAAACCCACTCTAATATACTCCT
>SJYC01081203.1:0-18656 GCA_006408675.1 Madoqua kirkii | reverse complement strand
GTAGAGGTCAAATCAATTCCTATGTGAATATATATTCCACTTTAACACCATGAAAGAATGGTATATCTGCAAATCATTTTCTGAGCTTTGTATTATAAGAAGATAGTCCTGAAATATAAGAATTCCTTCTCCAAACTCCTCATAGATTCTTTCAATGAATAAAGCCAAAAGATCTTAGAAAGCTTTTAAGGCATCCTATGATTGGCCTCATTTTTCCCAATTTCAATTTTATCTTAGATAACCCTACTCTCCTCATCCCTCCTGCCTTTGCCCCTGCTGTTCTATGTATATAGCCTTACTATTCCTAACTACACTTAGATTTACCTTGACCCAGATGAACTTCATATACCAGGGACTCTTAATTGCACAAGCATCTCCAAGACTAGAAATTTTCGGGAATTGTAAATAATTCAAGAGAGGATCTGGAAGTCAGGTTGCAATCAGGAGGGATTTCTCTGCATTTCTGATAAACTGCCTAATAGGGAAAAGTCATGATCTATAAGCTTCTAGTAATTTGGTAGGATTTACTCTTTTTTTCTGATAAATACTTACTTTTTCCTCTAATTTTTATTCTCAAATGTGTGTTCTTTTTCTTAAAGATAGTCATAAAGTTTGTAAGTTTCATACCCATGATATCTGCATATTGCTTTTATTTTCGTGTTTCTTTGGTAAAGCTGTTGTAGAATACTCTTCCAATTTCCCACTGTATAACCCATTTCCCATATCTCTGTATATATAAAAATAATATACATCCTTTAATTTTTACTTCAAATGTTATAGTGTTATGACCTATCAAATCTCCAATCAGTATAAATCTCATCTGTATACCTATATATAAAATATATTTTTATCATAAATATCACTGTCTCAAATGCCATGTTATATATTTTTAATAAGATAAAACCATATTTTTATTGTCTTTTGCTTCTTTAATATGCATGCAACAACCAATAGTAGATGGAAAATCAGGGGTGGACATAGCAAATTTACAATTAGAATAGCAGTCATCATATGTATACTATTTATTAAGCTTAGATATTGTGTTGGTAACTTGATACATAGTAAACCATTTAATAATAACTCTGCATAGCAATTATTAATATCTCCATTGTACACACCAGGAAAAAGGAGGCTCATGGGTAGATTATTTGCCTAGGGTCAAAAATATATTTTTATCATAAATATCACTGTCTCAAATGCCATGTTATATATTTTTAATAAGATAAAACCATATTTTTATTGTCTTTTGCTTCTTTAATATGCATGCAACAACCAATAGTAGATGGAAAATCAGGGGTGGACATAGCAAATTTACAATTAGAATAGCAGTCATCATATGTATACTATTTATTAAGCTTAGATATTGTGTTGGTAACTTGATACATAGTAAACCATTTAATAATAACTCTGCATAGCAATTATTAATATCTCCATTGTACACACCAGGAAAAAGGAGGCTCATGGGTAGATTATTTGCCTAGGGTCATTGTTATGAACTGAACTCTGTCACTTCTAAACCCATATGCTGACTATATTTGGAGATAGGGCCTTTGAGGAGACAATGAACATTTAATGAGGTTGTGGAGGTTCTAACCTAACAGGACCAGTATCCTTATGAGAAGACACTGGAGATGTACATCTGCATAAAAGGCCTTGCGAAGACAGCTAGGAGATGGCCATCAGCGAGTCAAGAAAGAAGAAAGCCCTCCGGAGAAACTAAGCCTGCTCAAACCACTAATCTTGCATTTCCAGCCTCTAGGACTATAAGAAATAAATTTCTGTTGTTTAAGCCACCAAATTTATGTTATTTTGTTATGGCAACATTAGTAGACTAAAACAGTCATACAGTTAACAAACTCTGGACATACTGAAGTTAAATTGAACCGAGGCCGATTTGGTCTTTCTGCTCCAAGGTCATGGTGAACAAATGGTTCAGCTCTCTGCACAGAGATGATTCATACTCAGTTTATAAAATAATCAAAATATCTGTGATTCACAAGGACAAGAGTTTCCTTTCTTGCTAGTTAAAAGATAGCAGCAGAATAAATTCTAAATTATTTTATATTAACATTTGTTTGCATGATCCAACTATATTGTTAAATTTATGGAAATTTAGGGACAAATAATTTTAAAATGTAATTAAATTTAGTTTAAAAAAGTTCACCTATTTCTCCCCTCCAATTCCACTGTTTTGGGGGCAACTGCTAATCTCTCCTCTGAATCTATGAGCATTTTCCCCTTCAGATTCCACATACAAGAAAATAATACAGCATTTTTTCCCCTGATTCATTTCACTTAATGAATGCCCTTGAAGTTCATCCATTTTCTCTCAAATGGCAAGATTTTATTTCTTTAAATCTTTAATGACTGAATATTACATATATATTACATATACAGGAAATGTTCCACATGTATGTACAGGTATATATCACAATTTATTTCTTTACCTATTCATCCACTGTTTCCATATTCTGGATATTGTAAATAATGCTGCAATGAATATGAGAGCCCATATATATTTTCAAGTTAGTTTTCCTTCTCTCCAGATAAATGCCCCAAAGTAGAATTGCCAGATCATGTTATTGCTCTATTTTTAATTTTTCACAGGACCTCCATATCATTTACAATAGTACCTACACCCATTTACATTCCTACCAACAGTGAACAAGGGTTCCCTTTTCCCACATCTTCACCAGAACTTGTTATTTCTTGTCTTGTTGGCAACAGCCTTTCTGACAAATATGAGGTGATATCACATTATAGTTTTGATTTGCATTTCCCTGATGATTAACAATGTTGAGCATCTTTTCATGTACCTGTTAACCATCTGTATGTCTTTTTGGAAAAAAATTTCTTCAGATCTTCTCACCACTTTTAATTAGGTTTTTCCTTTTTTTGCTATTGAGTTGTATGAGTTAGCTATGTTGGGTTGCCATTTCCTTCTCCAGGAAATCTTCTCGACCCAGGGCTTGAACCTACATCTCCTGAATTGGCAAGTGGACTGGCAAGTGGATTGGCACTGCGCCACCTGGAAAGCCCTCTACATTTTTAATATTAACTCACGATTTGCAACATTCCCTCCCGTGGCTTCCTTTGCTGTGCAGAAGTCCTTTCGTTTGATGTAGTTCTGTTTTGTTTTTGTTTGCTTTTGTTATTTTTTTTAACCTTTGGCGTCAGACTCAAAAAAATCATTACCAAGACCTATATCAGAAACTAATTTGTAAATTAGTTAAATTTCTTGAATGTACACTTTTATATAATATTTTTAGACTAGAATTAGACTTAAAAGCATACTTACTTTGTTTTTCTGATTTCCAGGACCTAAATCTCAACCAGATGAAACTGGTTAACTACTGGTTAACTCATACTAAGCTAGGACATCTGGATTCAACTTCTACCCAGTCACCATCTTGTTCTGCATGACTCATCTATCCTGTTTATGCTCCTTTTACTCACCTATAAAATATAGATAAAAAGATTGGACTTGATTCTATTTCCCCCTCCAGTTTTATAATTTTATGGTTATAAAGGAATTATTCAATATTTGGTTTTCCAGTTCCACATTGTCTTTTCCTTGCTGAAGTGTCCCTGAAATTCACATTTGAGATGGATGAATCACAGGATTGAAGAAGTCTAGATCTCTGCGTCTGATAGAGAAATAAAGTTTTACTGGGCTAGTTCACTGAGGTTTCAGGACATATTTGCTAACACAGCAAAACTAAGACTATTTAACAAAAATGTATTCCATAGTATGGCCTAAGTTCCGCCCCCACCCCACACCTCCTCAAATTCATATGTTGAAGCCTTCACTCTCAATGTGACTGTTTTTGAAGATGTAGCTTTAGGACTTAATAAAGATTAAATAAGGTCACATGGGTAAGGTCCTAAGCCATTAGATTTGGTGGGTTTCTAAGCAGAGATAGAGATTCCTCTCCCTATCTCTCTGTCTCAGAGTGGATACCAAGGACAGGCTATTTGAACACAGGGTATGAGAGCAGTCATCTGTAAGTCAGGAGAAGAGCTCTCACCAGAATCCAGCAACTTTACGCTGGCATATTGCTACACTCTTAAAATGGGCCTAGAGGATTCAAGGTTAATTCTGGTTCAGTCACCTGGATTTTCTATTTGGACTGACATGCTGCTTGACCATAGGATAATAACCACTTATCCAAGTACACTTCTTGTTGAGGCCCCCCCCCCCTTACAGTGCTTCGTGTAGGCTAAAGTAAGAAAATAGTGATTTCTGTAAGCTTTAGAAAAGTGTCTTTGTCCCTCTTGCACCTGATCCTCCCAGCAAACAGATGCAAGTCGAGGATGCTTGCAAGAAAAGTGAAACTATGTCCACTAACTGGGAAATGGACACACTTATTTTATGGCAGTGGAGGGGCAACATTGACACTGGGATCTGGGAATTGAGGAAAGAACATTAATAATTTTCATCTTTCAGAATTGAACTCTGCAGCTATTCCCTCAAGCTATGCCTGACATTGCTCTCCCAAACTATTGCAAACACCTTAAATTAAACTGACTCTTGGGTCAGTCCAACCGACTCATGTTTGATGACACTACGGACTCTAGCCCCCCAGGCTCCTCTCTCCACAGGGTTCTCCAGGCAAGAATACTGGAGTGGGTTGCCATTTCCTCCTCCAGGGGATTTCCCTAGCCCAGTAATCGAACCCATGTCTCCTTTGTCTCCTGCACTGGCAGGCAGATTCTTTTACCACTGAACCACTTGGAATTAGGTCTGCCATTCCCTGACAAATAGCTCTGACAAAAATTTGATTGCCATAACTCTTAGACTTCCTGAGAAATGTATCACAGACAGCAGAGGACAGCCTCTGTATTTTCAACTCTCATGCAAAACACCTGAATATGTTCTTCATCTCTCGTTTCTATGACTGTTGGTCAGTCATTCCACAGCACAGACTGACACAACCTGGTTGATAACATGGATACCCACAAGTGGTTTCTTCAACAGCAAAGCCTAGACATAATTATTTAAACTGATTGGGAACACTAAGGCTTACCAGAGAGCCAAGAAATTACATTGGAAGCATTGTCACATTGCACCCCTTGACTAATAAAGGTCCCACTTGTGCCCAACCCTAGATGACAAATTGAACAAATATGGTCTCACTTCATCAGTCAGAATAATTAGAGTAGTTTGCAGTGTGATGTACTCATGGGAAATTTCAAAAGTCGAGAGACATAGAAACAAGGGGTAGATAATTATTGGGATCATTTCTCTATGGACCTCTTGGTTTTCTGCAGATTTTATGAGCAAAAGACTGACCAGTGTTTTTTCAAGACTATTTTTCACAGGTGTCTGTATAGCAAACAATATTGCTGGCAGTCCTGGAAGATATGGTGTCTTCCTCTGAAGTAAACACAAAACAGGCTTATTGTCCATTATCAAAGTTTCATGCTCACTGAAGTCAGGGTTCCTTTTCTATCGTGCAATTCATTGCCTGCACAGGTGTCACTTGGTCTTTTTGGTACCATCATGCAGGAATTAAGGTTTGGAAGTTTACTTCCAAAAAAAAAAAAAAAAAACATCCTTTGGTTCCTACTATTGCATTGAGTTTAATAATGCAATTAATCTGAACAGATAATTTTTCCTAATACACATGGAAAATTCTCTATAAATTTTAGAATGTCTTTTCAATGGAAAATTTACTTTTTTAATGACTTTCTATATCTTAGCTTTAAATGTAGTACTTCATAAATTGTGAATTTTATGGAAACATACTCTCCATACATCCCCCCAATCCACTGAAATCACTTATTCCAAGCAAATTGCTTTCATTACAAACATAATCAGAAAGGAATTTGAATGTTCAGATGTATTGTCTATTTTCCTGATGAATATTCTGTTTTTGATGTATGCCCTTTGTTTCTCAACATTCATTGGTCTTTATTTATTTATTATATGTACTTATCCTTACTTGTCAGTGTCTCTTTATAGCCTCTTTTTAAACCTGTTTTTTGTTCACCTATTTTTTTAAGAGAGATTATGTCAACTATTAATTCTTTGAGAAATAGAATCCTATATTTAAATTCTTCACTTACTGACTTGTGTAAATCCTCTTGTGATATATGTTCTTTGGTCTTTGTTTCAAACTGTCATTTTCTGAATGCAGCTTAAAAAGGCCAAATTCATTATATGGCCTATCATTGAGCTGAGATGATTATTTACTGAAGACCAGTGGGGGAGTCTGAGAATGAACTAGAGGAAACTTGGAGCTTTGATTCAAGTTAGACACTATTGGGATTAGTGTCTTATTAAATCTGTTATTTCCTTTTACCTGGGATTGTATCTCTTTAGGTTTTCCTCATTTAAAATGTTCCTAAGCATTGAAATTCATATTGAGTGAAGTCAGACAGGAAAAAAAATATACATGATATCACTTATTTGTGGAATCTAAAAAGGGAACAAATGAACTTATCTACAAAACAGAAATAGAATTACACGTGTAGAAAACAAACTTACTGTTACCATAATTTCCTTTTACCTGGGATTGTATCTCTTTAGGTTTTCCTCATTTAAAATGTTCCTAAGCATTGAAATTCATATTGAGTGAAGTCAGACAGGAAAAAAAATATACATGATATCACTTATTTGTGGAATCTAAAAAGGGAACAAATGAACTTATCTACAAAACAGAAATAGAATTACACGTGTAGAAAACAAACTTACTGTTACCATGGGGAATGGAGGGATAATTGGGAGATTGGGCTCAACATATACATGCTATTATGCATAAAATTGTTAACTAATAAGGACCTATTTATAGCACAGGGAACCCCACTCAGTACTCTGTAATGGCCTTTATGGGAAATGTACCTTAAAATAGATATGTATATAGGGCTTCCCTGTTAGCTCAGTTGGTAAAGAATCCACCTGCAATGCAGGAGATCCCGGTTCGATTCCTCGGTCAAAAGATTCACTTCTGAAGAAGGGGTAGACTTCTTTATTGGAGTGGGCTTCAGTGGACTTCTTCACTCCAGTATTCTTGGGCTTCCCTGGTGGCTCAGCTGGTAAAGAATCTACCTGGAATGCAGGAGGTCTGGGTTTGATCCTTGGGTTGGGAAGATCCCTTGGAGAAGGTAAACACTACCCACTCCAGTATTCTGGTCTGGAGAACTCCATGGACTGTATAGTCCATGGGGTCACAAAGAGTTGGACACGACTGAGCAACTTTCACTCATGTGTATATGTATAACTGATTCACTTTGCTGTACAGCAGAAACTAACACAACATTGTAAATCAACTATACTTCAATAAAAATGCAAAAAAAGTCTCTGTTTTTTTAAATCACAGCTCTAGCAGGGACTGACCTTCACTCTGCTTTCCTCCCTCACTGACTCCAAGGGTCTCCTTCAACACTGCGTTCATTACACTTTCACCACACTGTCCACTGCTGGGTCATGGCCTGGATCTCTTGCTCCACTGGCTCTTGGAGAAACTTAAAAGTTCGCCAGAGCTCTGTTGACTCTTTGTGTCCTTCCCAGCCTTACTTCAAACGTTACCATATTTGCAGTGGGCTTTTATAGTTTGTTTGATAGCTATAGTTACTTTATTGTTTCACTGAAGAGAGTTTATCTCCTTTTTTTGGCAGTAGGCTTTATAAAAATAGAGGTCTAAAAGTGTTATTATATAATCATCTTTAATCAGAGAGTTTTATAAGGAAATTTTTATCACTTTTGGGAGGCTGAGAAAATGAATAATGTTTGAAGTCATTATAGACAATTAGAGCTAAAAATCAGTATCTTCAGATAAGTCTCTATCAAATAATATCATTAACCACTGGGAAAAAATGACTACTCTGCCAACTTTGTAAGGGTTGACAAAAGATTATTTCAATTATAATGTTGTCCTGCCATTGACAAACTTTCCTAAAAATGGTAGAGCCAAAGAATAACCTTAAAAGAGGAGAGGTAGTAGAAATCCCAGGCATGCTACGAGTATCTACTAATAAAAATATGTGAATGTTTTTTCTACTATTGATTTCATCTGTTTTGTTCACCACATAATTTACACTCTAGACTTGATTGTTTTCTTCTCTCAGAGAGTAATGTCCAATGAGTCCTAAAGGACAATTTGGACAATATTTTGTAAGTGCTGGAGGTTCACTGATATCATCTATTCCTGATTTTAGGACTTCTCATGTATATTGTGCTCTTTATGTGTAGAATTCTGTGATCAAAAAATTAAAAAAGTACTAAAAGTTATTTTCATGGTACGGACACAAGGGAGAGATAATAATGCCCTGATACATCCTTGCTATATTAAGCAGTATTTCACACAAAGAGTTATTATAGATTTCATTAACTTTTATAATTAAAAGAAAGGAAAACCAAGGTGTTAATAATGTGGAAAAACTTGTAGATAAACAAAAAATCACATAGCTTCATATGATCAATTGTATTAGCAACGAAAGCAAAACAACTATTAATTTTCTGCTGACATACCAAGCTTCTGTCAATGTGCATTGTGAGTCTGTTTACACCTTGCCAGATGGCTCCTCAGGCAGTAAACATAGGGAAAACATATTTATAAAGGAGTTTAGCTTGCAAAACAAAGCAAAACAGATATATATCAAGAAATTTATGCTTTTTGGTAATGGAGTTGTCACTCTTGGCAATAAATATCAAGGGAAGTTCTGGTTAGAATCAGAACTTGAAATTAAATGAGAATTGAAATCCCAGTCTATGGTTAAAAAATTAACCCATATAAATGAAAGTCGTCTCTGTAGGCTTCTGATTGATATTTCACCTTATGACCAAGACATAAATTCCTATTCCCTACAGTTATCTTTAATTTTAAGAATCTAGAGTTTTAATAATGCATACACCTAATCCTGCCATTTCATACACAGCAACAGCAAGACCTGACAAAAACGGCAAGAGACAACACAGAAAATCACTTTATTACCATAATACCTGAGACTGCAAGCCAAGTGGCCAGACAGTCCTCCTCAGTCCCCTTCCTCCTGCTGCTCTCCTCTCTGGCGCCCCTTCCCAATAAATTATCTTGCTTTGTCAGCATGTGTTTCTCCTCAGACAAATTTATTTCCAAGTGTTAGGCAAGAGCCCACTCTTGGGTCCTAGATGGGGGTTCTTCTTTCTGCAACAACTTTAGACCAGGATCATTCCAAATCAGGAGGGATTTCTACAGATGGCATTCTAGGAGACCTATCAGAATATCTTCCAATCTATTATGTTGCATCCACTCTCCTCCCACTCCTATCCCCCCACCCTTTATCTACTCTCTTACTGAGTTGCTTAATAGAAGGAAGAGTATGAGATTCAGTAAAAAAAAAAAAAAAAAAACTAATCTCGTCACATGGGATCCACCTTCATGACCTAGTTACCTCTCAAGGGCCCCTTCCCCAAATACCATCACACTGGGGATTAGAGTTTTAACATATACATTTTGGGAAGACACATATGGCTCATTGTTAGAGAAACAGGTGTAGGCTAGTAGTGATATTTGTAATAGTATATTAAAGATGTAAAAACAGAGTGATCAGAAAAAAAAAAGGAAAGAAAATTGTTAACTATACTGAAAATAAGGGAGGAGATGTTTCAGAAAAAAATTCCTAAGGGAAGTGATTCTTGAAACAGTTTTATTGGAATGAGTTTCTTGGGTAACACAGAAGAGATATACCCAAAGAGATCCTATTCATGGGGTTTTCTAAAAAGCAGAGGGCTTCCCTGGTGGCTCAGATGGTAAAGAATCTGTCCACAGTGCAGGAGACCTGGGTTCAACTCCTAGGTTGGGAAGATCCCCTGGAGAAGGAAAAGGCAGGGGCACCACACCAAGGACAACATTGAATGAGTTGCCTGGTGAGGAATCCTGCCACAGGTAATCATGCATGCCTCAGGTCAGATTTTAATTATCCTAGCAACTTCCCTGTTTTAGTTTGGGTACATCAAATTGCTATAGCAACGACCAAAGGAAAAACCATAGCCTTGACTAGACGGACCTTAGTCGGCACAGTTAGTTGCTCAGTCATGTTCAATTCTTTGCGATCCCATGAACTGTAGCCTATCAAGCTTCTCTGTCCACGGAATTCTCCAGGCAAGAGTACTGGAGTAGGTTGCCAAACCTTCTCCAGGGGATCTTCCTGACTCAGGGACTGAACAAGGCTCAAACCTAGACTGTCACTATAATGACAAACAAATCATTTTATCATTTTCTCTCCATTTCTCCCATTGTGACATGGAAAAATATGTACAGCTGTGATTGCTTATAGGTAATCACAGAGGTGAGGGACAGGAAAATCTTTTGTGTTACTTAAGAGAAAGAGGTTATATGAACTCCTAGTACTATATAATCATGTTTACAACCAGAACAGAAGTCAGGATTGAAATCTTGGTTCATTCCCACAGATCACAGCACATAACAGGAGGAATGAAAACTGTTCTCTAAAAGGTGATTAAAGACTGCTCAACTGACATCAGGTATCCATGCTCAGGGTCAGAAATTTCTGAGAAGTGCAAAAATTTTTAGAGCTCATTCCCCCCCTTCCCCAGTATCTCATTTAGTTTCTGTTACAAATTTGAAAAATATCATGAGTTAAGGAAAAGTACATAGTATAGAAATATCCAGGAAACAGAAGCTATGATGTAGACAGAGACAAAGACAATGCATAGGGATAAAATTAATAATGTTTAGTATCATTTCTGAGGTTATTGATACTTCTCCTGGCAATCTTGATTCCAGCTTGTGCTTCATCCAGTTCAGCATTTCTCATGATGTACTCTTTATAGAAGTTAAATAAGCAGGATGACAATATACAGCCTTGACACTCTCCTTTCCTGATTTGGAATCAGTCTGTTGTTCCATGTCCAGTTCTAAGTGTTGCTTCCTGACCTGCATACTGATTTCTCAAGAGGCAAGTCAGGTGGTCTGGTATTCCCATGTCTTTCAGAATTTTCCACAGTTTATTGTGATCCACACAGTCAAAGGCTTTGGCATAGTCAATAAAGCAGAAATAGATATTTTTTCTGGAACTCTTGTTTTTTTGATGATCCAATAGATGTTGGCAATTTGATCTCTGGTTCCTATGGCTTTTCTAAATACAGCTTGAACATCTGGAACTTCATGGTTCATGTACTGTTGAAGCCTGGCTTGGATAACCTTGAGCATTACTTTACTAGTGTGTGAGATAAGTGCAATTGTGTGGTAGTTTGAGTATTCTTTGGCATTGCCTTTCTTTGGGATTAGAATGAAAACTAAACTGAACTGAGCACCATTTCTGAAATCTCAAAGTCAGGTCTAGTTATCATTTCACAACCAGTACAAAGAGTATAAAAGTAACTCAAAAAGTATCAATGCTTAGAAAACCTAAGGTAATGAAGTTCCCCCAATAAACCAAAAAAGATTTAATAGTTTAGCTACTCCAATACTTCTACAAGTGTTCCATGTAACATTAGTACACCTGTGATAAAATTTGCCAACCTAGAAATTATATTTTTGAAACAGTCAACACAGCAATAAAAACATCATTGTGTCAATCAGCACCATAGGGAGAATTTATCCCTTCTAACCAAAGACAAGTTACATTACAGTGTTGATAGGGAATTCAGAGTTCACTCTCATCACCTGTACAAAAACAATTAATGTCAAAAGCCCTAGTATGTTTTAAATATATAATTATCTTTTTGTACCATGTAGTTTCTCTAGTATTCTGAAAAGAATATATATGTATATGCATGCATGTGAGAGCATGTATCCACATGAATGTGTGTATCACTCACTTCTAAATAATTATGAACACTAAAACATACAAAAAATTGTTTCTATACTAAGCACTCTACTTATAGAAAAACATTGGCCTTAGCCACATCATTGTTGCCCAAGCTGCAATTTTTCTCATTGGAAAGTATGTCAGGCTATTCATTTGCCTCTCCAGAGTACTTCAGAAAATGAGGATAACCAGTGAGGCAGTTAGGAGGACTAAGTAATTAATAAGGAATGGATCAGCCATTCCCAGAAACAACTGTGCAGGACTACTTCCAGTCACACGCAAACAGACTCATAATGCAGGTAGAGACACCTGTTCTTCCTAACAGCATTACTTCAGATGCACCAGAGTACCTGTTAGCTGCCAGAGAAACTCATATTGATGATAATTTTAAATAAGTTGAATAAAATATCCATGAAAAGAAGCCCAGCGAGGCTACCATACAGAGCACTGCATTTTGTTACCTGCTTTCTGCGTATTCTTTGACTGTGATCCTGTCAAAACCTTCATTTGCTTCCTAGAGGAAGAAAACAAGACCTTGGCTATCTCAACTCTGAAAGCATAAGGAGATCTGATGAAAGACGGTGGTGCTCACATTCTGTTCTCACCTCATCTCAGTTCCCTTGTTTAACAGGATCACCTCTAGGAATGTCAGGGTACCCTCTACCACTGTTACGTCTGTGTGCCTGCCTCATAATGAGGCCACACAACACCAAAACATCAGTTTGGAACAGAGAAATGTTTATTGCAGGGCCATGCAAGATGAGTGGCTCATGTCTTAAAACCACCCAACTCCCCAAAAGCTTTCAACAAAGCCCTTTTCTTGGAAAGGTGAGGGAAGGGCATGGTTAGTTGTTGCAAACTTTTCCGTGTCAGAGCCTTTGTTCTTGAGGTAAGATACTGATGTTCCTGTAAATCTCTGTCAGACAAATGTTCTCTGTTCTGACAAGAAAGGGAAAGGTCTCAAGGCACAACTGTCACCCTCTGTGGTCCAAGTCCTAGCTGAAGAGGAGACAGATCTCAGTTGGCGGCTCCCTCAGGCCAAGTCCCCAGACCCTGCCCAACTGTCTTCACTGAGGGACCCAGGTGCCAGGACCCAACTGGCCTTCCTTAGGTCACAGAGGTGGGAATGGTGGGGGAGGTTCATTTCCACCTCAAGGCCTGGGCCAGATCATGGCGAGGACTCTGGATCCTGTAAGACACAAGCCCCAGCCTGTTCCCGGGTTCCCCCAAGCTCACCACTGGCCTGAGGCCAGGAGAATTGGAGACTGAAGGTGGCCGGATCCACCTCTTACTTCACTCTGCCTGACGACAACCACCACTCCACCAACTTTTGGCCTAATGGCCCACTAATGGTCACTCAGCAACAGGTGCTTGCTTAGGGAAGAGACCCACTCTGGCACCAACCATGGCTGAGCGAGGACAGTTAATGGGTTTGCATAACTGTTGCCTAGTAATGGAGTATGGGTTACTGGCTTGCAGCATTGGCTAAGTTATGGAAGAAAGTGAAGAGGAACTAAAAACACTCTTGATGAAAGTGAAAGATGAGAGTGAAAATGTTGGCTTAAAGCTCAACATTCAGAAAAAGAAGATCATGGCATCTGGTCCCATCACTTCATGGGAAATAGATGGGGAAACAGTGGAAACAGTGTCAGACTTTATTTTGGGGGGCTCTCAAATCACTGTAGATAGTGACTGCAGCTATGAAATTAAAAGATGCTTACTCCTTGGAATGAGGGTTATGACCAACATAGATAGCATATTCAGAAGCAGAGACATTACTTTGCTGACTAAGGTCCGTCTAGTCAAGGCTATGGTTTTTCCAGTAGTCATGTATGGATGTGAGAGTTGGACTGTGAAGAAAGCTGAGTGCTGAAGAATTTATGCTTTTGAACTGTAGTGTTGGAGAAGACTCTTGAGAGTCCTTTGGACTGCAAGGAAATCCAATCAGTCCATTCTGAAGGAGATCAGCCTTCGGTGTTCATTGGAAGGAATGATGCTAGAGCTGAAATTCCAGTGCTGTTGCCACCTCATGGGAAGAGTTGACTCATTGGAAAGGACTCTGATGCTGGGAGAAATTTGGGGCAGGAAGAGAAGGGGACGACAGAGGATGAGATGGCTGGATGGCATCACGGACTCGATGGACGTGAGTTTGAGTGAACTCTGGGAGTTGGTGATGGACAGGGAGGCCTGGTGTGCTGCAGTTCATGGGGTCGCAAAGACTCAGATGTGACTGAGTCGCTGAACTGAACTGAACTGAGGATCATGCGTGGCCAGCCAGGCATTATTACAATACCAATTTGCTGCTGCATTTCTCCTTTCTGTCCATTTCCTGGTCTAGTCTGTGTGTCTCCCACTTTCCATGACCAGCACCACTTCTCTGCATTTTTGATACAGCCTGGCAAAAAGAAAAACATTGAAGATGCCAAGGAGTTGTTTTCAAACTGTAGATTTGAACCAAAGAGTGCTAAGTCCTCATAGATATATGAGTTTTGTGTTATATAGCAACAAAAGGAAAGTAAGGTTTTATTTAGTGTCTGTGCTAGATTGTGAGTCATTCTAAGAGACTAAGACCTATGAATTGCTTTTTAAATTGTATCTATAGTCTGGCTTATTAAAAAAAATTCAATCTGATGGTAGTGTATGAATAAGGATTTTATGCAGGTTTATACAAGCAGTTTATGCAAGAAAAAAAAGAGAGGATGAGATGATGGCTAAGGATATGGCAGGGTGTCAAATATACACAGTGCCAAATGTCTTAAGATTTACACATTCTTTCAGGCACAGACAGATGTATATGAATTTCTTAGGGGATTCAGAACACTTGAAGTTAAATGTTGTATAAGGAGGTTATTTCAATGGCCAAAGCATCAGTGATAACTCTCAAGAGAAAGTATTAAAGAAATACGTTCTTAAAATATATGTTCTGTTCCACGCTGTTTGGATGTCACATGATCTCTTAAAGTGCTGATTGTCCAACCAAGCAAATTTTGTTACTGTTGTCATTTAACAGCCTATTATCCTGGGCTGGGAAGGTTATAATTGTTATTTTATGCTATATTATTTGGCTTGTTAGGGTTTGATTTTTTTCTGCTGCTGTTTCTTTTAAACAGTTTTGAACTACTGCTAGTTGATTGTACTTGTGCCTGGAGGGTATTTTTGCAAACAGCACAGAGAACTGAAAAATAAATGAGATTTGCATATTTGTAAGGGCTTTGAAGTGAGGGGTTGTAAAGATTATAGATATTATCTTTCTACATTTATAAAAGAGTCTACAAGTAAGAAGCATTTTCCCCAATCACCAGAAATTTTTTAAAAAAAATATAAAAAAGCGGAGTTGTAAATAGCTGGCCTTTATGTTTAAGGGTAAAAAGCAAGAATGCCACTGATTTTAAAAGGTAGAGACAGATATATCTGTTTGTGCTTAATAATTCATAACGTTTTTAACTCAAAAGACTGAGAGGGAAAGGGATTTCCAAAAATTTGATTTGATATATTTATTTTCAGGAATAATAACAATAATAAATGAAAGCTTCCCACAAATCAAATTTGTCTTTCCCAAAGGAGACTACAAAAGTTACTAAAATCAAGATCCTTGGACATGTGATAAACTGTGAAAAATCAGTACTTTAGGAACTTTAGAAAAACACCATTTATAGTTGTTGAAAATCAATTTTATCCTTTATGTCTTTGGTAAAGAAATATTCCTCATGCTAGAGAACTGGGCATTCCAATTCTATTTTTCTCCTTCTACTTGTCATTTTCATTAAAGCCAAGACAAGGCACACATGGCCCCTTGCTTAATGGAAGTGGTAAGAGTTAATATCTTAAAAAAAAAAAACACACATGAAAAGATGCTGAACATCCCTCATTATCAGATAAATGCAAATCAAAACCATAATGAGGTACCATCTCATGCTGGTCTGAATAGCTGCCATCAAAAAGTCTACAAACAATAAATGCTGGAAAGGGCATGGAGAAAGGGAACCCTCTTACACTATTGGTGGGAATGCAAACTAGTACAGCCATTATGAAGAACAATGAGGAGATTCCTTAAGAAAAAAAAAAAAAACTGAAAATATAACTGCCATAAAGTGAAAGTGAAAGTCACTCAGTCATGTCCAATTTTTTGCAACCCCATGAACTGTATAGTCCATGGAGTTCTCCAAGCCAAAGCTCTGGAGTGGATAGCCTTTCCTATCTCCAGGGGATCACCCCAACCCAGGTCTCCCACAGTGCAGGTGAATTCTTTACCAGTTGAGCCACAGGGAAGCCCAAGAATACTGGAGTGGATAGCCTATCCCTTCTCCAGTGGATCTTCCAGACTCAGGATCAAACTGGGGTCTCCTGCACTGTAGGTAGATTCTTTATCAGCTAAGCTATAAGAAAAGTCCCTGATAGCTCTATAATCCCTTAGAACTGCCATACAACCCAGCAATCCCACTGCTTGGCATACACACCAAGAAAACCAGAATTGAAAAAGACACGTGTACCCCAGTGTTCTTTGTAGCACTGCTTACAATAGCTAGGACACAGAAGCAACCTAGATGTCCATTGGCAGACGAATGGATAAGAAAGTTGTGGTACGTATACACAATGGAATGTTACTCAGCTATTAAAAAAAAAAAAAAAAGAACACATTTGAGTCAGTTCTAATGAGGTGAATGAAACTGGAGCCTATTATACAGAATGAAGTAAGTCAGAAAGAAAAATACCAATACAGTATATTAATGCATATATATGGAATTTAAAAAGGTGGTAATGATAACCCTATATGCAAGACAGCAAAAGAGTAAAGAACAGCCTTTTGGACTCTGTGGGAGAAGGTGAGGGTGGGATGATTTGAGAGAATAGCATTGAAACATGTATATTACAATATGTGAAATAGATTGGCAGTCAGGTTCGATGCATGAGACAGGGTGCTCAGGGCCGAAGCACTGGGATGATCCTGAGGGATGGGATGGGGAGGAAGGCGAGAGGGGTGATACAGGATAGGGAACACATGTACACCCATGGCTGATTCTGTCAACATATGGCAAAAACCACTACAATATTGTAAAGTAATTAGCTTCCAAGTAAAACAAATAAATTAATTTTAAAAATATAAAATAAAATATTTTAAAAATATATTTATATAAATTTACACACTGATGGTTAAAGATACAAATTCAAACAAGCAAATCATAAAAGCATCTAACATTTTGAACAAAAATATACCATCAAAATCCATAATTGGAAAATCAACATGAAAGGTAACTGTATGCATTGTAAATAAAACAGATTCACCTCATGAGTTTTACCCATCCTTTTACTATGCACTTGGGACATCTCTTAGATTAATACAAATATGAGTTAAGGCATGTGGTGCTGACAGCTGATGATGGAAACAGTTGGGAATATTGTGTGACTAGTTCAATCTGACTATGGAGGTTGGCATGAAGCACCTGGTATAGTCAGCATTTAATATTTATTTATATGCCCATGACTTCTAACATCGCATCAGATATTAAATGAATTTTGTTTGCTAATCTTGTCTTGATCAACAGAATGTCTATGGGTAAGTCATTAACCACACTGGGTCTATAGGTGCTCTCTGATCTCTCCAGATCTAATACTTACTTACTTCAGTTGTGGTAGATTGTGATAGTTACCACTGTGCATTTGAAATAACTTAGAAGCTTACAGTAGAAATAGTTTTTAAGTTATTGAAATATACAAAAAATTAAATGTGTCCAAACTAAATCCAAATTAGTATCATGTTTTCACCTACCAATGATGTGTTCTTCTAAATTAAAAACCAACACAAAGAGTCAGTCAGTCATATTCTACTGAACTTTAGAACAGAGGATGATGTATTAATTTTGAAAAAAGTACAAAAGGTAACATGAGAAGTGGTGAGTTTTGGTTTTGGACAAGTCACTTTAACATCTCCAAGCTTCATACCTTAAAAATGGAGATAATAGACTTACCTCAGAGTACTATCCTGGGAGTTAAATTAGAAATGTACAGAATGATGATTATTAAACTATAGATATTTTTACAAATATAAGATAATATTATGCATTGCTGCTGCTACTGCTAAGTCGCTTCAGTCGTGTCCAACTCTGTGCGACCCTACAGATGGCAGCTCACCAGGCTCCCCCGTCCCTGGGATTCTCCAGACAAGAACACTGGAGTGGGTTGCCATTTCCTTCTCCAATGCATGAAAGTGAAAAGTGAAAGTGAAGTTGTTCAGTCGTGCCCGACTCTTAGTGACCATGGACTGGAGCCTACCAGGCTTCTCCGTCCCTGGGATTTTCCAGGCAAGAGTACTGGAGTGGGGTGCCATTGCCTTCTCCGAATATTATGCATTACCTATACTATATATCAGTTTTGTACATCTTGGGACTTCCCTTGTGGCTCAGCTGATAAAGAGTCCATCTGCAATGTGGGGAGCTGAGTTTGATTCCTGGGTTGGGAAGACCCTCTGGAGAAGGGAAAGGCTACCCGCTCCAGTATTCTGGCCTGGAGAATTCCATGAACTGTATAGCCCATGAGGTCACAAAGAATCAGATATGACTGGGCAACTTTCACTCACTTTGTACATCTTTATTAGCAATAATACCTGAGGGTCTCCAGATAACTTCATCAAAACTGAAATTATGTTTTGAAATTTATAATACAAAATTTCAGATTAAAACTCTCACCAATTCAAAACACCCAGATAGTTTGGAAGGCTCACATGGGACAAATTCCCTCTCTGAAGCTTAACAATATACTAGCTTCTAATAGTGTGGGTTTGTAAATAATGTATATATTTGACAGAGCTCATTATATAAGAAATACTTCATCACCTTCCAAATTTGTCCCTATTTTGTTACTTGATTTTATTACTATATCTTATTATTTGGTTTTGATTTTAC
>SJYC01081202.1:0-10656 GCA_006408675.1 Madoqua kirkii | reverse complement strand
TATATAAATTTACACACTGATGGTTAAAGATACAAATTCAAACAAGCAAATCATAAAAGCATCTAACATTTTGAACAAAAATATACCATCAAAATCCATAATTGGAAAATCAACATGAAAGGTAACTGTATGCATTGTAAATAAAACAGATTCACCTCATGAGTTTTACCCATCCTTTTACTATGCACTTGGGACATCTCTTAGATTAATACAAATATGAGTTAAGGCATGTGGTGCTGACAGCTGATGATGGAAACAGTTGGGAATATTGTGTGACTAGTTCAATCTGACTATGGAGGTTGGCATGAAGCACCTGGTATAGTCAGCATTTAATATTTATTTATATGCCCATGACTTCTAACATCGCATCAGATATTAAATGAATTTTGTTTGCTAATCTTGTCTTGATCAACAGAATGTCTATGGGTAAGTCATTAACCACACTGGGTCTATAGGTGCTCTCTGATCTCTCCAGATCTAATACTTACTTACTTCAGTTGTGGTAGATTGTGATAGTTACCACTGTGCATTTGAAATAACTTAGAAGCTTACAGTAGAAATAGTTTTTAAGTTATTGAAATATACAAAAAATTAAATGTGTCCAAACTAAATCCAAATTAGTATCATGTTTTCACCTACCAATGATGTGTTCTTCTAAATTAAAAACCAACACAAAGAGTCAGTCAGTCATATTCTACTGAACTTTAGAACAGAGGATGATGTATTAATTTTGAAAAAAGTACAAAAGGTAACATGAGAAGTGGTGAGTTTTGGTTTTGGACAAGTCACTTTAACATCTCCAAGCTTCATACCTTAAAAATGGAGATAATAGACTTACCTCAGAGTACTATCCTGGGAGTTAAATTAGAAATGTACAGAATGATGATTATTAAACTATAGATATTTTTACAAATATAAGATAATATTATGCATTGCTGCTGCTACTGCTAAGTCGCTTCAGTCGTGTCCAACTCTGTGCGACCCTACAGATGGCAGCTCACCAGGCTCCCCCGTCCCTGGGATTCTCCAGACAAGAACACTGGAGTGGGTTGCCATTTCCTTCTCCAATGCATGAAAGTGAAAAGTGAAAGTGAAGTTGTTCAGTCGTGCCCGACTCTTAGTGACCATGGACTGGAGCCTACCAGGCTTCTCCGTCCCTGGGATTTTCCAGGCAAGAGTACTGGAGTGGGGTGCCATTGCCTTCTCCGAATATTATGCATTACCTATACTATATATCAGTTTTGTACATCTTGGGACTTCCCTTGTGGCTCAGCTGATAAAGAGTCCATCTGCAATGTGGGGAGCTGAGTTTGATTCCTGGGTTGGGAAGACCCTCTGGAGAAGGGAAAGGCTACCCGCTCCAGTATTCTGGCCTGGAGAATTCCATGAACTGTATAGCCCATGAGGTCACAAAGAATCAGATATGACTGGGCAACTTTCACTCACTTTGTACATCTTTATTAGCAATAATACCTGAGGGTCTCCAGATAACTTCATCAAAACTGAAATTATGTTTTGAAATTTATAATACAAAATTTCAGATTAAAACTCTCACCAATTCAAAACACCCAGATAGTTTGGAAGGCTCACATGGGACAAATTCCCTCTCTGAAGCTTAACAATATACTAGCTTCTAATAGTGTGGGTTTGTAAATAATGTATATATTTGACAGAGCTCATTATATAAGAAATACTTCATCACCTTCCAAATTTGTCCCTATTTTGTTACTTGATTTTATTACTATATCTTATTATTTGGTTTTGATTTTACCTTATATATGGTACAACTATTTAAAACAATGCACTGAGTTAGCTGCTACAAAGGCAGCAATGTAACAGAAAATAGGAAGATAAAGAAACAGCATAGCCAATGGCCTCTACAGACTTTATTTTCAGGGGAAAGATAGATATTCCAAATCAAACAAATGAAGTAAATGGATTTTAGAGAAAATGTTGAGTACAGTCAGAATACAGAAATAACTGAACTCAAAATTTCAAGTCAGAAAATGTTATCTTGTCACCTTATTTAAGTTGGGGCATGGGAGCAGGATTCAGCACAGGCTGGCCCTCTTAAGCCAGAAGGTTTGAGCACAGGATGAACAGAGGCTATTATGCCAGGACTTGAATGGCTGTAAGATAAGGCAGAAGAGGAACATTAGCTGTTGAAATTTGAATTGTTACGGTAGGAACTCCAGGTAACCAAAAGGACTAATGATTAGAGACACAGTGTTCAAGTAGGAAATACAGACAGGTTTGGGAAGTAAATGCATCAGTAACAAGTCTGAGGTTATGGAACAAAGTGGCCAAAATTCAATAAATGGTCAAAAAAAAGTTAAAAAAAAGTCCAAGGATCTTGGGTTAAAAAATAAGAGGTTAGAATATATTAATTAATTAGCTCTTTATCCATTAAACATTTACAGATAAACCAAAACTTGAGGAAACATGTATAAAAATAAACAAGTCTTGCTACAGAATTTATTCTATAAATGTTTATTGAAATTTATTCCCAGGGCTGTGGTACCCATGTGTTAGACTAAATGGTAGGCATGATATTTACCTCTTGGAGTTTATATCTTAATGACAGCAAACAAATAAATGGAAATAAGATGGAGAAAAACATAATTCAAAAAGACACATGCACCTCGATGTTCACTGCAGCTCTGTTTACGATAGTCAGGACATGGAAGCAACCTAAATGCCCATCAGTGGAGGAATGAATAAAGATGTGGTACATATATACCATGGAATATTACTCAGTCATAAAAAGAATAAAATAATGCCATTTGCAACAACATGGATGGACCTAGAGATTGTACTGAATGAAGTAAGTCAGACACAGAAAGACAAATATCATAAGATATCGCTGAGATGTAGAATCTTAAAAAATAATACAATAAACTTTTTTTTAGAAAACAGAAGTAGAGTGATAGATGTAGAAAACAAACTTACGGTTACCAAGGGATAAGGGTGGAGGATAAACTGAGAGAGTGGGGCTGATATATACTTGTTGTTTAGTCGCTAAATCATGTGACCCCATGGACTGTAGCCTGCCAGCTCCTTTGTCTATTGGAATTCTCAGGCAAGAATACTGGAGTGAATTGTCATTTCCTTCTCCAGGGGATCTTCCTGACCCAGGGTAGAACCCATGCCTCTGCAGTAGAAGGTGGCTTCTTTACCACTGAGTCACCAGGGAAGCCCTTGATATATATACACCACAATATATAAAATAGATAACTGAGTAGAATCTGCTGTATATCACAGGGAACTCAATACTCAGTACTCTGAAACAGCCTATATGGGGAAAAAATCTAAAAACAAAACAAAACACAGGGTGGATATATGTATATGTAAAACTAATTCACTTTGCTATACATCTAAAATTAACACAACATTGTAAATCAACTATACTCCAATAAAAATTTGTTTTTTTAAAAAACATATGTGAACCACCACAAGAAGCAGAACCATTTAGTAGATCTTAGAGAAAAGAAAATGCAGGCATTTGTCAGATATATGCAAACTATGAATATACCTGCAATGCACTTGGTGGATGAGTTTCCCAGGTGACTCAGTGGCAAAGAACCCGCCCGCCAACACAGGAGATGCTGTTTTGATCCCTGGGTCGGGAAGATACCCTGGAGAAGAAAATGGAAACCCACTCCAAGTATTCTTGCTTGGAGAATCCCATGGACAGAGGAGCCTGGTGAGTTATACAGTCCAGGCAGTCACAAAGAGTTGGACACAAGTGAGCAACTAAACAACTACAGCAACACACCTGGTGGATGCTGTGAAAGTGTTAGTAGCTCAGTCGTGTTTGACTCTGTGACTCCATCCATAGCCTGCCAGGCTCCCCTGGCCATGGAAATCTCCAGGCAAGAATATTGGAGTGGGTTGCCATTCCTTTCTCCAGGGGATCTCCCTGACCGAGAGATCAAACCCAGATCCCCTGCATTGCAGGCAGATTCTTTACCAGCTGAGCCATCAGGGAAGCCCTGGTGCATAGTGTGACCTCAATATATATTTATTGAACAAGGAAATAAATAGATTATTAATGAATGAAACAATATACAGATAGTGGAATGATAATGAAAAGGGATAAAAAGAAAGAGATATATCTACATATATTTCAGCAAATATCATGAATACACCGATCACAAATTCAAGATTTTCTGAAATAGCTTGTCCTGTAGTTGCCCAAAGACACTCCTGCCTGCCAGGCACATATTGATGATTTGCTTTAAAATTTTGACCCTTTTAAGCATAGTGAGAAGAAAAGTGAAGTTTGATGCCAAGGCAAACTCCTGAGGCAGAGCTCTTCTGAAGCAGGGCCCATTTGGTCTTAGAAGACTGGTGTGAGCTTGTAGTTGGAGACATGTGGGGGTCCTTGAGGGTCAGAAGGCAGGGATCAGTGAGGTTATAGCTAAAGGATTAATTGCTGGCTTGCCAGTGACCTAACTCCTCCTTCTCCACTCCACCCCCCGATGATTACACCTCAAAGACTAGTAGGTTGTCTGGGAGTTTAAACACAGAACTACTACAAAAATGATTTTTCAATTCTCTCTCCACTATCCAATGCATAAAATAATGACCCAGAAAAATGAGCTTAGTACCTTCAGTAACATCCATCAAGAAGAGCCCAAGGCTTTACCCAGAATTCTTTACAATTTCTTGCACCATTTGTTCATAGTTTAATTAGATTAGCAAGCAAATTATTGTCAATTACATAGTTTCTGACAAAAGTAATTGCATACATAGACACTATCTTGAGATGAGTTGTTCCTGCAATAGATAATTTTCTTTCTCCCCCAACTCACTCCTACAGTATTTTCAAAATTAAAATCCCACACACTAAGCTGCACCACAGTAATGCATCAAATGTCATTTGCTGCTTATTCTCACATTTAATTTAATTTTTAATGTCTACAGTTGAAATTACTCTGTAAATTTGTAATAATATTACAGAAATTAATGTTTTGCCTGGATCTGTGATCTACAATAGTGGAGAGAGGAATTCTAAACAATATTTGATTAAAATATTAGAGATTTTGATCTTCTGAATAACCTCAAGACATTTATCTCACAGTTATAAAAAATAAAATCCGTTATTACAATGGGAGCCTATTTTGGTTTATCTTAATATCTCATAAACACTGGAATATTTAGCAATTAGAAGTATGTGCATGTGTGCTAAGGTGCTTCAGTCATTCTGAATCTTTGCAACCCTATGGACCACTACCTGCCAGGCTTCTCTGTCCATGGGATTCTCAGGCAAGAATACTGAAGTAGGTTGCCATGCCTGCCTCCAGGGGATCTTCCTGACCCAGGGATAGAACCCACACCTCTTGTGTCTCCTGCATTAGCAGGTGGGTTTTTTTTGTTTTGTTTTGTTTTGTTTTTTTTACCATTAGTGCCAACTGAGAAACCCTAATTAGAAGTACAGCTTAACATAAAGACTAGCCATAACAAACTAGGGGGGAAAAAATCTATTAACAGTTGTTAAGTATGCTTTTCATTTACTCTTAGACCAAGTCAATAATTAGAATATACACAGAATTGAGAATTTATAAATCAAGTCCCTATAGTTTTTTATACCTATACTAATTATTAATCATTAGAACTGGCTTTAAATCTTCCTGATTAATGATTATTCACTTTGATAAGCAGGCCCCTGAAAGTCAACCATAAGCAATGAATTCTTTTCAAAGGACTTGCTTCTAAGGCTGATGCCAAACCCATCCAGTCTATAATATAACAAAGATAAATAAAATTCTGTAATCAGTAGAAATCCATATAGTGTGTATATGTATATGTGGGGTGTGTGTGTGTGTTTCAGTTTGTATAATTTCTATTGACCTATCTTGACGTTAGGTAATTCTTTCTACTACTGAACTGAGTCTACTGAAGAGACTATCAGAGACTTCATCTTTGTTAGTGTTGTTCATTTCTAACATTGCCTTTGGATTCTTTCTTATAATTTCCACTTCTTTGTTGAAATTAGCCATTTATTTGTGCATGCTCTCTACCTTTTCCCATGAAAACTGTTAACCTATTAAACACAGTTACTTTAAGTTTATTGTCATATCATTCCAACTATTATGTCATGATTGTGTTCTCTCTCGGAAGGTAGAACTTTAGCTTGTGTTTTCATATGCTTCCTAGTTTTTCATTGTTATTGAAAGCTGGGCTTCTTGTATAGTATAGTAAAGACTGAAGTAAGTAGCATTATACCTGGAAATGGGCATACTTTTCTTTAATCAAGGCCTGCAGTGAGCAGATTTGATTGACTTTAATTAGAAGTTGGGCTGGGTTTGTTTTTTGTTGTTACTATGGTTACCTTAGTGCACCACAGGCTTCAAATTCCTCTAAATAATTACTTTGCATTTAAAGTAAAGGCTAGGTTTTCATAGGTTTTTAATTTTTTTGGCCCTGAGTGCCTGCTGCTCTGTTAGTTTTAGGACTTGGCATTGCATCTCAGAAGTGGTTTGTCTCTAGCAGGATTCCTTTTTAAATTTAAAGCTTTATAATTTAGAACAGTTTAAGTTCACAGAAAAACTGAGAATAGAGAGATTTCCCATATGCATGCATAGCCTCCTCCATTATCAACATCACTTACCAAAATGGTTTGTTTGTTACCAAGGATAAATCTACATTGACACATCGTAATCACTAACTCCAGAGTTCATCTTAGATTTCATTCAATGCTATGCATTCTATGGAGAAGAATATAATGACACTTATCCATTATTATCATGCAGAGTATTTTTATTGTCAGAATTCTCTGTATTCTTCCTGTTCATTCGTCTTGCCATCCTTGAGATATTGTTTTTATTCTATGCCTTTTGGCCTGCTAGGGGCTGGAGTAGGAGTATTCTATGTTTGAATAAGCCTCAGTCTTTATTTCTACTGCCCTTCCACTAGTGAAAGGGTTTTCTTGGGTTGTTTGTTTGTTTGTTTCCCTCTCTCTCTTGTTTTACCTCACTTGCAAAGAATCTCCACCACTGACCTAATGGCAGTATTTGTTGCTCTCCCAGCAGATTTAGCTTTTGTTCAGTAAGGAGGTGGAATGAGTATCTCAGCATTGCCCCAGCTAAGTCCCACTGGAAGCTGCTATTCCTCTCCCCTCCTGTTTTGTACCATGAGGGAGTCTAAGAATTACCCTTTTTCATGTGTGAGCACCAGTGAAGTTTGTGAGGGAAAACCCTGGAAAAAAGATGAGGATACCACATACGTCTATAACCCCAAGATGTTCACCTCTCTCACAGCATACTGTGCAGTGATCCATGTACCCTAGCTGAATTCCTATTATGAAGTGTCCATGTCTTGTCAAAGCTAGTGCTCCAATCTTTTCTTCCCTTGCTTGCTTCTCCTTAGATTTTGAGCCAGTTTGTTGCTGTGCAATGTCAGCATTCCAATGGACTCAAGGATGATTATTCCAAGGGACTCAAGGATGATTATGCATTTTGTATTTGTTTTTTTTCTTCACCCTATGATTGGGAACATCACTCTTTGCAGCTCCCTACATCTCTCAATGAAAACAAAAGGTGGGCTGAACCCCACAATCAAGGTGGTGGGCCCTGCTGCTGGTATGAAAGGGGAATGCAGTGCAAGCAGGAGGTAACGGAAGAAGCAGCAATGTTTCACTTCTTCAGGAAGCCTCTGGAATCTAAAAAACCATCAGCACCAGAGACAGAAGCCGATAGATTTCTCCTTTTAGAGATCAAGCCCTGAACCTTTAGAGTGGGAGCACTGACTTCAAGACCCTGGACTACCAGAGAACTAACCCCAAAAGTGAAAGGGAAAGAAGTCGCTCAGTCGTGTCTGACTCTTCGCAACCCCTTGGACTGTAGCTATTCAGGGTCCTCGGTCCATGGGATTCTCCAGGCAAGAATACTGGAGTGAGTTGCCATTTCCTTCTCCAGGGGATCTTCCCAATGCAGGGATCGAACCTGGGTCTCTTGCATTGTGGGTGGACACTATACCATCTGAGCTACTGGGGAAGCCCCTAGGGAGTATCAAATAATGAAAACTCACACAGAAGAAACCACTTGAATACAAGACCTGGCATCACGCAATCACCCATAACACCCTGTGCAAGGTGCCTCATCTAAACAACAAACAAAACAAAAATACAAACCCAATCATCAGCATAGAGGATTACCACCACATTGAGCCTGGCCCATCAGAGGAAAAAAACAAAACAAAACAAAAACAAGCAAACACACAAACAAAAACTCAGCACAAATCTCACCCTATACGAAGCTTACACAAACTACTGAACAAACCTTAGGAGGGCAGAAACCAAAAGGAAGAAAGAATTCAACCTTGAAGCCTGGGAAAAGGAGACCTCAAACACAATAAGTTGAAAAAAAATAATAACAATAATGAAAAGGCAGGGAAATACTACACTATGAAGGAACAAACTAGAAACATAGAATTCCAAATAAATGAAGGGGAAATAGGCAAACTACCTGAAAAATAAGTCAGAATAATGATAGTAAAGATAATCAAAAATCTTGAAAACAGAATGAAGAATATGCAAGAATCAATTAACAAAGATATAGAAGAAATAAAGAAGAAAAAAAATAATAACAATAATGAAAAGGCAGGGAAATACTACACTATGAAGGAACAAACTAGAAACATAGAATTCCAAATAAATGAAGGGGAAATAGGCAAACTACCTGAAAAATAAGTCAGAATAATGATAGTAAAGATAATCAAAAATCTTGAAAACAGAATGAAGAATATGCAAGAATCAATTAACAAAGATATAGAAGAAATAAAGAATAAACATACAGAGATAAACAACACAATTACTGAAATTAAAAATACTTTAGAAGGAATCAATTGCAGCATATCTGGAGCAGAAGAACAAATCAGTGAGGTGGAGGATAAAATGGTGGAAATAACTTCTGAAAAGCAGAATAACGTAAAAAAAAAAAAATGAAAAGAACTGAGAATAGTCTCAGAGACCTCTGGGACAACATCAAACTCACAAACATTTGAACTATAGGCGTCCCAGAAGAAGAAAAGAAAAAGAAAGGGTATGAGAAATATTTTGAAGAGATTATAGTTGAAAATTTCCCCAATATGGAAAAGGAAATAGTCAAGTCCAAGAGGCACAGAGTCCCATACAGGATAAACCCAAGGAGAAACATGCCAAGACACATACTAATCAAACTTTATTTTTTTATTTAATACTTTATTCTATTTTACAATACTGTATTGGTTTTGCCATACATTGACATGAATCAGCCACAGGTGTACACGATCTCCCAATGCCAAAGTCCCCTCCCACCTCTCACCCCACACCATCTCCCTGGATCATCCCGTACACCAGCCCCAAGCATTCTGTATCCTGTATTGAACATAGACTGGCACTTCATTTCTTATATGATAGTATACATGTTTCGGTGCCATTCTCCCAAATCATCCCAAAACTAAACACAAAGAAAGAATCTAAAGAGCAGCAAAGGAAAAGCAACTAGTAATATACAAGAGAAACCTCAGCAGAAACTCTGCAGGCCAGAAGGGAATGGCAGGATATATTTAAAATACTGAAAGGGAAAAATCTACAACTGAGATTATTATACCTGGAAAGAATCTCATTCAAAATTGATGGAGAAATAAAAAGCTTTTCAGACAAGCAAAAGTTAAGAGAGTTCAGTACCACCAAACCAGCTTTACAGAAAATGTTAAAGGGACTTATATAGTCAGAAATACAAGAGATAAAAAAATATACAGAATCAACTCCAAACAATTTAGAAAATGGCAATAGGAACATATATATCAATAATTACTTTAAATGTAAACAGATTAAATGTTCTAATCAAAAGACATAGACTGGCTGAATGGATACAAAAACAAGGCCCATATATATGCTGTCTACAAGAAACCTACTTCAGACCTCAAGACACATAGACTAAAAGTAACAGGATGGAAAAATATATTCCATGCAAATGGGAAGCAAAAGAAAGTTGGAGAAGCAATCCTCATATCAGACAAAATAGACATTAAAATAAAGATTACAAGAGATAAGGAAGGATACTACATAATGACCAAGGGATCAATCCAAGATGAAGACATAACAATTATAAACATCTATGCACCCAACATAGGAGCACCTCAATAATAAGGCAAAAAAAGAAAGTTGGAGAAGCAATCCTCATATCAGACAAAATAGACATTAAAATAAAGATTACAAGAGATAAGGAAGGATACTACATAATGACCAAGGGATCAATCCAAGATGAAGACATAACAATTATAAACATCTATGCACCCAACATAGGAGCACCTCAATAATAAGGCAAACAGTAATAGACATAAAAAGACAAATTGACAGTAACACAATAATAGTAGGAGGCTTTAACACTCCAGTCACACCAATGGACAGATCATCAAAACAGAAAATTAAACAGGAAACACAAGTCTTAAATGATACATTAGATGAGATGTATCTCATTGATATCTTCAGAACATTTCATCCAAACACAGAAGAATACACCTTCTTAAGTGCATGTAGAACATTCTCCAGGATAGACCACATTTAGGGTCACAAATCAAACCTCAGTAAATTTAAGAAAATTGAAATCATATCAAGCATCTTCTCTGACCACAATGCTATGAGACTAAATATCAATTATGAGGGAAAAA
>SJYC01081201.1:0-15675 GCA_006408675.1 Madoqua kirkii | reverse complement strand
ACATAAAGATCCAAGCAGAAATAAATGGAAAGAAAAAGAAAGAAACAATAGTAAAGATTAGTAAAACTTAAAGCTGGTTCTTTGAGAAGATAAACAAAATTGACAAGGTTTTAGCCAGACTCATCAAGAAAAAAAGAGAAGAATCAAATCAACAAAATTAGAAATAAAAAAGAGAGATTACAGCAGACAATGCAGAAATACAAAGGATTATGAGATTATTTATGAACAACTATATGGCAATAAAATGGAAAACCTGGAAGAAATGGACAGATTCTTAGAAAAGTTCAGTCTTCCAAGACTAAAACAGAAAGAAATAGAAATTTTGAACAACCCAATTATGAGCATTGAAAATGAAACTGTGATTTAAAAATCTCTGAAAAAAACAAAAGCCCAGGACCAGATGTCTTCACAGGAGAATTCTATCAAGCATTTAGAGAAGGGTTAATGCCTATCCTTATATCTTTCAAAAAGTTGCAGAGGAAGGAGCACTTCCAAACTCATTCTATAAGGCCACCATCACCCTGATACCAAAACCAAAGACAACACACACAAAAAGAAAACTACAGGCCAATATCACTGATGAGCACAGATGCAAACATTCTCAACAAAATGTTAGCAAACAGAATTCAGCAACTCATCAAAAAGCTCATACACCATGATTAATTTGGGTTTATTCCAGGGATGCAAGGATTCTTCAATATATGAAAATCAATCAATGTGATATACCATATCAACAAAGTGAAAGATAAAAACCATATAATAATCTCAATAGCTGCATAAAAAGCCTTTGAAGAAATTCAACCCCCATTTATGATTAAAATTCTTCAAAAAATGAGCATAGAAGGAACCTACCTCAACATAGTAAAGGCCATATATGATAAGCCTATAGCAAACACTATTCTCAATGGTAAAAAAGTGGAAGCATTCCCCCTAAGATCAGGAACAAGGCAATGGTGTCCACTTTCACCACTATTATTCAACATAGTTTTGGAAGTCCTAGCTACAGCAATCAGAGAAGAAAAAGAAATAAAAGAAATCTAGATTGGAAAAGAAGTAAAGTTCTCACCGTTTGCAGATGACATAATACTGTACATAGAAAACCCTAAAGATAGTCTCAGAAAATTGCTAGAGCTAATCAGTGAATTTAGCAGTGTTGCAGGATACAAAACCAATACTCAGAAATTACTTGCACTTCTATATACTAACTGAAAAATCAGAAAGAGGAATTAAGGAATCAATCCCATTCACCATTGCAACAAAAGAATTAAATATCAAGGAATAAACTTACCTAAGGAGACAAAAAACCTGTACACAGAAAATTATAAAACACTGATGAAAGAAATCAAAGATGACATAAACAGATGGAGAGATAGTCCATGTTCCTGGTTAGGAAGAATCAATCAATATTGTGAAAATGCATATACTATCAAAAGCATCTACAGATTCAATATGATCCTTATCAAATTACCAATGGCATTTTTCACTGAAATAGAACAACAAAGTTCACAATTTATATGAAAACACAAAAGACACAAAATAGCCAAAGCAGTCTTAAGAAGGAAGATTGGAGCTGAAGGAATCAACCTTCTTGACTTCTGATTATACTACAAAGCTAGTCTTCAAGACTGTACTGGCACAAAAACAGAAATATAGACCAATGGAACAAGATAGAAAACTCAGAAATAAACCCATGCACCTATGTGCACCTTATTTTAGACAAAAGAGTCAAGAATATACAATGGGGGAAAGACAGCCTTTTCAATAAATGGTGCTGGGAAAATTGGACATTTACATTTATAAGATTGAAATTAGAGTACTTCCTAACACCATACACAAAGATAAACTCAAAATGGATTAAAGACCTAAATGTAAGACTAGAAACTATAAAACTGTTACAGTAAAACATAGGCAGAGCACTCAATGACATAAATCAAAGCAAGATCCTGTATGACCCACCTCTTAGAGTAATGGAAATAAAAACAAAAACAAGTGGGACAGATTATACTTAAAAGCTTTTGCATAGCAAAGGAAACATAAGCAAGGTGAAAAGACAACCCTCAGAATGGGAAAAAATAATGAAACAGCTGACACAGAATTAATTTCTAAAACATACAAGTAGCTCATATAACACAATAAAAAATAAAAAACAATAAAAAAATGGAGAAAGACCTAAACAGACATTTCTCCAAAGAAGACGTACAGGTAGCTAACAAGCACATAAAAGATGCTCAACATCGCTCATTATTAGAGAAGTGCAAATCAAAACTACAATAAGATGTCACCTCATACCAGTCAGAATGGCCATCACCAAAAAGTCTACAAGCAATAAATGCTGGAGTGGCTATGGAGAAAAGGGAATGCTCTTGCACTGTTGGTGGGAATGTAAATTGATACAGCCACTATGGAAGAGGGTAAGGAGATTCCTTAAAAAACTACAAATAAAACCACCATATGACCCAGCAATCCTACTCCTAAGCATATACCCTGAGGAAACCAAGATTGAAAGAAATACATGTATCTCATTGTTCACTGTAGCACTATTTACAGTAGCTAGAACATGTCAAGCCAGTAGCTCCCAGTATTTGAAATAATTTGGAAAATAAAACTATAGTGCTTAAGATAGAGAAGAATTGGCTTAATAAATATAATTTTTAAAATTTTTTTAAAAAGGCAACTTTATCTCTTTGAATTTTTTAAAATTTTTGTTACCTTTTTCTTTTCTTTTCTTTTCTTTAACATTGCTTCTATTGACTTGCTATAAATAGACAAAAAATACATTGCAGTTGGGAGTTTCAAAAGTAGAGAACAGAAAGGTAAAATATAACAATAACTTTGAAATAATCATTACTGAGCAAAACTTATCTTCTTTTACCTTACATTCCAAAATTCTTAAATTTCATAAATATTTATGTTGCTGCTGCTAAGTCGCTTCAGTCGTGTCCGACTGTGCTACCCCATAGACGGCAGCCCACCAGGCTTCCCCGTCCCTGGGATTCTCCAGGCAAGAACACTGGAGTGGGTTGCCATTTCCTTCTCCGATGCGTGAAAGTGAAAAGTAAATGTGAAGTCGCTCAGTTGTGTCCGACCCTCAGTAACCCCATGGACTTCAGCCTTCCAGGCTCCTCCATCCATGGGATTTTCCAGGCAAGAGTACTGGAGTGGGGTGCCATTGCCTTCTCCACATAAATATTTATACACAGACAGAAATGCATATCAACAGGGAAAGAGACTAACCACAGTGTTGTCATTAGCTTGAGAAAAATATTTGCTGTTCAGTTGCTAAATCTTATCTGATTCTTTGTGACCTCCTAGATAAGTGTGATAAGCCTCTTGATAAATTTGGAAGAGGACAGTGAAAAAACCTGGCTTAAAACTCAGAATTCAAAAAAACTAAATATGGCATCCAGTCCCATCACTTCTGGCAAATACACGGGGAAAAAGTGGAAACTGTGGCAGATTTTCTTTTCTTGGACTCCATAATCACTGCTGATGGTGACTATAGCCATGAAATTAAAAGACACTTCCTGCTTGGAAGAAAAGCTATGACAAACCTAGACAGTATATTAAAAAGCAGAGACATCATTTTGCCAACAAAAGTCTGGACTGCAGCACATCAGAAAAATATGATGAACTAATAAATGTTATTTCTATCTACTACTAATTTAATAAAGCTTTCGCCCCAGAGAAGCAGAAGTTACTTTAAGATGTCCTAATTTGCTTTTAAGTAGCTGTTAAAAGAGGTAATAACAGCTCTTATCAACTGTGGGAACCCCTGGAGAAATTGTACAGGTAGCTTGCCCCAGGCCAAAGTTAATCAATGAGTCATTGGAGAGTCCAATTCCCAGTCTGGTGGATTGCTCTCTTCATCTCCCTCTCAGCAAAGAAATCCTTATTTAAGATTCTTGAAATTTTAGATTAATTTTCAAATATTAAAGTGACTCAGTGGTAAAGAATCTGCCTGCTGAAGCAAGAGACACAAGGGATGTGGGTTCAATCCCTGGCTGGGATAAGAAGCCCTGGAGGAAAAAATGGCAACCCACTCCAGTGTTCTTTCCAAGAAAATCACGTGGACAGAGGAGCCTGGCAGCTACAGTCCATGGGGTCGAAGAGTCGGACATGACTGAGCAACTAGGCACACATGCACACATTAATGTGAGTAGCCCACCATCTTTCTCTGTATTGTCCCTTTGGTTTTTATTGGTCCAAAATACTGCTCTCCAAACATGTGACTTAAATAGAAACCAAAGCTGGATGTTTAGGATCCATAATTGTAATGAAGTTGCTTTTGCAGTTCCAGAGGCTAGTTCATCCTAACCTGGTGAATGGCTTTGATTCTGTCTATGCAGCAAAACCTCCTATAGAGCAATGCTTTTCAGGCTTCAGGTTAAATAGGCAGAGTGACAATATAAAGCCTTGACAACTCCTTTCTCAATTTGGATCCAGTCTGTTGTTTTATGTCTGGTTCTATCTATTGATTCTTAACTTGCATATACGTTTCTCAGAAGATGGTAATATGGTCTGATATTCTCATTTCTGTAAGAACGTCCCACAGTGTGTTGTGATCCACACAGTAAAAGGCTTTAATGTAGCCAATGAAGCCGAAGTAGATGGTTTTTTTTCTGAAATTCCCTTGCTTTCTCTATGATCCAGTGGATGTTGGCAATTTGATCTCTGGTTATCACTGTGCTTATTTAACGTATATGCAGAGTACATCATGAGAAATGACAGGTTGGATGAATCATGTGCTGGAATCAAGACTGACAGGAGAAATAACAATCTCAAATATGCAGATGATCTATTCTAATGGTGGAAAATGAAGAGGAACTAAAGAGCCTCTTCATAAATGTGAAAGAAGAGAGTGAAAAAACCTGGCTTAAAACTCAGCTTTCAAAAACACTAAGAGCATGGAATCCAGTCCCATCACTTCATGGCAAATACATGGGGAAAAAGTGGAAACTGTGGCAGATTTTATTTTATCCAAATAAAATTTGACTCCAAAATCATTGCTGATGGTGACTGTAGCCATGAAATTAAAAGACGCTTGCTCTCTGGAAGAAAAGCTATGACAAAACTAGATAGCATATTAAAAAGCAGAGATATCACTTTGCCAAGAAAGGTATGTATAGTCACAGCTATGATTTTTTCAGTAGTCATGTAGGGATATGAGAATTGGACCATAAAGAAGGCCGAGTGCCAAAGAATTGATGCTTTTGGACTGTGGTGTTGGACAAGACTTTTGAGAGTCCATTGGACAGCAAGGAGATCAAACCAGTCAATCCTAAAGGAAATCAGTCCTGAATATTCATTGGAAGGACTGATGCTAAAGTTGAAGCTCCAATACTTTGGCCAACAGATAGAAAGAGCCAACTCATTGGAAAAGACCCTGATGCTGGGGAAAACTGAGGGCAGGAGAAGGGGAAACAGAGGATGAGATGGTTGGATGGCATCACTGACTCAATGGATGTGAGTTTGAGCAACTCTGGGAGATAGTGAAAGACAGTGAAGCTAGGCATGCTGCAGTCCACTGGGTAGAAAAGTCAGACAGGACTTAGCAACTGAACAACAGACTTCATATGGATATCAACAACCAAATTTTGTTCAAATAATGAACTTTAGTAGATGAGCAAAACCTAAGATCCTACATTTCTCAGAAGCTCTACTGGTCTGGAGGGCATGTATTGAAAGCATCTTTTTAAAACAATAGAACTCATATTTAGAAATTTTTATACCTATCTGGAATTCCTTGGGAGTCCAATTGGTTAGGACTCAGAGCTTTCAGTGTCTGGCCCAAGTTCAATCCCTGGTCGAAGTCATCCAGCAAACTGAAAAGCATGACCAAAAAAATAAATTAATATATAATAAATGCAAATCAGTGTCTTTTTACTGAAGGCCTAAGAGTTTGGGCTAGTATCTGTGTTTTCTAAAAGGTCCAAATGTGATTCTAATGCACACTTAGGTGTAAAAATCATTTCCATACATATGTTTTTCAAAGTGTTGGCAAAGTTCTTGTATAGCTCAATTTTTATACTAAACTGCATGGTATACATTTTCCTTCAGCAAATTCTCTGTTAAATTATTAGATAAAACAAGTCCTTTTTGAAATATGATGAATGGTGATATGATAAAATAATATTTTAAATTCACATGCTCACATAGCGTTTTTAAGTAGGACATCTGTTTTAGAATTTCTTTCATTGAAGTGAAAGTCATTTTGGATGTCTCTTTTTTTGTTTGTGAGGGGGAAAAATTGGTCTTTGAGATGAGACAGTGAAGTTTAAAGTTCTGATAGTTTAGAAATCTTTAGAGGTGACCTAATTAAGTTTTAAACCATAATCACAAAATCTCTTACTTCACAAAATTTTTACAGGTTTGAAGACAGTCTCCTTGTAGGATCCCATCAGAGAGAGATTCCTTTGCTATTAAAAGTTCTGTCTATTTTTACCTACTAACTAAGAGGACCTTAATGTTTCCCTCCGCTTAACCAAATTTTAGACAGGCTTCTTTTTTTTTTACCTCTATGCCACTGATCTACCTATTCTTAAAGCATTTATTTTAGAAAACATGTAACTGCAAATTCTGCCTCTACTCTTTTGAAATATAAATCATTCTAAAATCCTTTTGCCAGTTTTACTACCCAAGACTGTCTTTCTCAAGTACCTGGAGGCCATCCTTTTGAAATGTCATCATTAAGCTTCCTTCTTTTAGTTTCTGGAAGGTCAGGAGCTTAACATATGTGGGCACCTTGCCTCATGTTGCAACACTACCTCTTAGAATACAGATATGAGAGTGTTTGCCGCTTCTTTGGGGAAAGCCAATTAGTAAACACTGATGGCCTATGATTCTCCCCACTCCGTCTCCTAGAATCAATCCCACCCTTATTTCAGAGAAGTTGAAATCAGACTGAGTTCTGACTCTGCCAGCCTATTGCAGTTGTCTTGAATAAAATCTTCCTTGACTGCTCAACTTCGTCCAGTATAATTTTCCTTGTGATACCATCTTAACATTGAAGTTTCAAATTGACTTTAACAAATGATCTGTTTCCCAGCTTTTCTAACAGATAAATTATTTGTTCTCTAATCTATTAGCAACCGTTCTACCTAACACCCAAGAGAATCTTTCTTGTTTAATTGAATCATTGTTAAGTCTCACCAAACTGCATGTTTATAGCACTTATGCATTGAAGCTGATCAGAGGACTCTAGGTAAGTTGAGTGAGAATACACTATAGCATTTATTTAAATTGGGCTTTGAACTGTGAAAAGGAAAGTGGTTTTTTCAGACCTTGTGATGAGCTTTCCAATCATGAGTTCCCTTCTGGGATATAGTTAATCATAATCCTTTGTGTCAGATTTTCAAACAAGTTTGAATATTTTGTACTCATAAAGGTCCTCCTTGGTGTTTTTATCTTTTCATCTGACAGGAGGGAATAAACAAACAACAATTGGCTAAGATAGGTTAACCACATTTATTTTTGTCAGCCAGTGCTTTTCCTTTGTTAATGTTTATTTTGGACCGTTATACTACAAGCCCATGAGGGGAAGGATCACATCTAATCTGTTTATCATTGTAAGCAATGTCTAATACAGTGCTAATTGTACACAGACAAAACAGAGTTATAGTGGCAACATGCCAAAATCAAAATTAGAAGTACTCAGACAAAAAGTACTATGTATTTAGTATATATGAACTTTGTGAGAAGGATTTATGGGAGGTTAGTTCCCCAAAGATAGCTAGAATGTTTGCTGCTTTACATTTAGAGACCAAATTCCTCAAGCCTTATAGGTTATAGGATTTCTAATTCTGTTCTAATAATGATCACCATTTTTTTTATAATTCTGTAAAGATGCAAGGAAAATAAAAGGTCTGTAGAATAAATTCTGTCTATAAGATTTATATGATCATTGAATAGAGAATTATGATTTCTATTTGTTTTATTTTCTTGACTCTTTAGAACATCCTAGTTGTTTTAGTGTATTCTATCCAATGGAATCCCTTGTTCTCCTCCAAATTCCACTGCTGCTGCTACTGCTAAGTTACCTCAGTCGTGTCTGACTCTGTGCGACCCCATAGACGGCAGCCCACCAGCCTTCCCCGTCCCTGGGATTCTCCAGGCAAGAGTACTGGAGTGGGTTGCCATTTCCTTCTCCAATGCATGAAAGTGAAAAGTCAAAGTGAAGTCACTCAGTCGTGTCTGACTCTCAGCTACCTCATGGATTGCAGCCCACCAGGCTCCTCCTTCCATGGGATTTTCCAGGCAAGTGTCCTGGAGTGGGATGCCATTGCCTTCTCTGAAATTCCACTATTGAATAAATTAGTACAGTAATAATCACATCACATTTATTGAAGGAGACTATATTTTAGACACTTAATATTTGTCAACTAATTCAATCTTTGCAACAACACTGTGAAGTAAGTACTATATTTAAGACTACTTTACGGATGAGAAAACTGGGTTCAGAAATATCAAATACCATTTCAAAAGCATACAACATCCAAATAGCAGAGCCAAAATTCACAATTCTAATCCAGCTTTATCTAACTCTAAAATTTACTCTTTTATCCTTTAATTTATCATGATTTAAGATATAATTTTTATCTTGTGAGAAAATGATCAGTCCTATAAAACAGACTGAGAATAATATAGGCATAGTCATTTTTATTGTTCATACTTGTAAATGATACTTTCCTAGACCTTTAAAAATATCTCCCCAAGATTATCCCCCCAAATTTCAACAATACAGCTCTTTCTGGGAAGTGTTTGTATCTTATTCAATACTATGATTATTTGTTATTTAATAAAAAGCCAGGCTCTTTACTTATTATTTATCCTTTATCTAACTTATGTTTAGAAAACATTTAACAAGATACTACATTCAAATTATTTGACACAGTTGAGAATTCTATTAAGCATTCAGAGTTTTCAAAATAAGGAAAGTTTATTTCATAACGATTTACCCATCAATTTTCTTAGATTCATTTAGCACCAGAAAAACATTTTGTTCAATTAATTTTTTGATCTTGATTTTTCTCTGCATTGCTACACATTGAAAAAAATGTCTTTTACGTCTAGATTCTTTAACACACACACTTAGAATCTGTCATTTTGGTGTGCCAAGAGTTTGTATTATGCCAATATGTTTATGTGTTACATAAAAAATATACAGGTATCAGAAATCTAACCTTTGTGAACCTCATTAAAATTGGCCTCCAAAGTCTGGGTTTCACTAATGTCACCTATTTTCCCATCCTCTAGCATTCTCCCTCAATCACCCTCTGTACTCCTAGCATGGCAGTCAGCTTTAAGTGTTCCCTTTTTAACTGCTACACTGCAGCTCATCCCTGGCTGTACAATAAAATCATCTGGGGAATGTTTAAGATATACTGATGCCCCTCCACCCCTAGAAGGTTGGTGACCCAAGGCATTTAAAAATTTTCCAGATAGATCTAAAGTGTAACCAGGATCAAGAACCTTTGGACTCCAACCGGAGCAGATCTTTTATTTGATTTACTTATGGTGCTTACCCAGACACTTCCTTTGGAGAAAACCTTGTGTTGCCTAAAGAAATATGTTTGAGAACCACTGCAGAGTTGAATATGCCTTCCTTATGACACCATGGAAAGAAGTGATCTAAAATATTTTGAAAATATGGTACTAAATTCTACGTGTATCCCACCTTTAAGGATCTCTGAGAAAAGAAGACATGTCTTATTCACTCTCAATCCCAATTTTGTCTTTGTAAAATGGAAATTCTTTTATAAAGGAGTTGTGATGATTAAAGAAAACAATCCAATATACAGTATCTAAAGCTTTGCAGGGATCAATAAGTATGTATTTTAAGGTACAGAAGAATATTTAACCTAGGTGTAAATAAAGATTATGATTCACTCTATTAATACAAATAATTCATGCTTGTCATAAACAATATTTCTGTTTACTTTATTTCTATAGTTCAGGATACCAAACTAGAAAAGCTCGTGCTGAGCATATTCTCCATTGGAAAAAAGTATACAGCTTCAACAGGCTTCCTAGATGGTGCAGTGGTAAAGAATCTGCCTGCCAATGCAGGAGATACAAGAGTTGCAGGTTCAGTCCCTGAGTTGGGAAGACCCTCTGTGTAGGAAATGGCAACCCACTCCACCATTCTTGCTTGGAAAAGTTTCATGAGCAGAGGAATCTGGTGAGCAGACATATGTGAGTGACTGAGCACACACACAGAGCTCCAACATAGCCAATGTGCTGATCATTTGAGCTGCCCTCCAGTCCTCCACCCCCAGTAAATAGATGCCTTCCTCATCCTCCTTAGATTCTAACATCTTATTCCAAGCAATACACCCCTCTTAACTGTGCTCTGGTCTGACAGGATGAGCTGGCATCTTCTTATACAAACGTCCTACAATGTTTAGACAAAGGAAAAAGAAAGAGGTTCCATTTCTTTTTAAATATTATTTGCTAGTAAGTTTCTGTCACAAGTGAGATTATATTTATATATTTACTTATTATTGGAAAATTATATTTACTGGGAAAAAAAATTTTTTTAACTTATACAAAGCTAAGATCAAGTGTATGTATTTTTCAGTCTGGTGTAGAGAATGTAAAGATGAAATTGGAACAGCTTGTAAAAGTAACAACAAGTGATAAATGTTGAACATGATAGAATTATGAACACCACCATTTTGAACAACCAGCAATTCAGTAATTGATTCATTTTTATTTTGTCCAAATTGTATACCTAAGGGAATGTTCATCTAAACTATATCACTTCCTGAGATTTAAGTAGCTGGTAATATAACCAGTAATGCTGAAGAATCTGAAGTTGAATGGGTCTATCAATACCTATAAGACCTTCTAGAACTAACATCCAAAAAACAGTCCTTTTCATTGTAGGGGGCTGGAATGTAAAAGTACAAAATCAAGAAACACCTAGAGTAGCAGACAAATTTGACCTTGGAGTACAGAATGAATCAGGACAAACGCTAATAGAGTTTTGCCAGGAGAACACAAAATCATAGCAAACACCCTCTTCCAACAATACAAGAGAAGACTCCACACATGGACATCACCAGATGGTCAATACCAAAATCATATTGATTATATTCTTTGAAGCCAAAGATGGAGAAGCTCTATACAGTCAGCAAAAACAAGACCAGGAGCTGACTATGGCTAACATCGTGAACTCCTTATTGCCAAATTCAGACTTAAATTGAAGAAAGTAGGGAAAACCCCTAGACCATTCAGGTATGACCTGGATAAAATCCTTTATGATTACACAGTGAAAGTGAAAAATAGATTTAAGGGATTAGATCTGATAGAGTTCCTGAATAACTATGGATGGAAGTTCGTGACATTGTACAGGAGGCAGAAATCAAAATAATCCCCAAGAAAAAGAAATGAAAAAGGCAAACTGACTGTCTGAGGAGGCCTTACAAATAGCTGTGAAAAGAAGAGAAGTGAAAGGCAAAGGAGAAAAGGATAGATATACCAATCTGAATGCAGAGTTCCAAAGAATAGCAAGGAGAAATAAGAAAGCCTTCCTCAGTGATCAGTGCAAAGAAATAGAGGAAAACAATAGAATGGGAAAGACTAGCGCTCTCTTCAAGAAAATTAGAGATACCAAGGGAACATTTTATGCAAAGATGGACAGGATAAAGAACAGAAATGACATGGACCTAACAGAAACAGAAGATACCAAGAAGAGATGGCAAGAATACACTGAAGAACTATACAAAAAAAAAAAAAAAAAAGATCTTCATGACCCAGACAATCACAATGCTGTGATCTATCACCTAGAATCAGATATCCTGGAATGTGAAGTCAAGTGGACCTTAGGAAACATTACTATGAATAAAGCTAGTGGAGCTGATGGAATTCAACTGAGCTATTTCAAACTCTGAAAGATGATGCTGTGAAAGTGCTGCACTCAATATGCCAGCAAATTTGGAAAACTCAGCAATGGCCACAGGACTGGAAAAGGTCAGCTTTCATTCTAATCTCAAAGAAAGGCAATGCCAAAGAATACTCAAATTACTGCACAATTGCACTTGTCTCATACGCTAACAAAATAATGCTCAAAATTCTCCAAGTTAGTCTTCAACAGTATATGAACCATGAACTTCCAGAAGTTCAAGCTGGATTTAGAAAAGGCAGAGGAACCAGAGATCAAATTGTCAATATCTGTTGGATCATCAAGAAAGCAAGAGAGTTCCTAAAAAATATCTACTTCTGCTTTATGAACTAGGCCAAAGCCTTTGACTGTGTGGATTACAACAAACTGCTGAAATTCTTCAAGAGATGGGAATACCAGACCACCTAACCGGCCTCCTGAGAAATCTGTATGCAGATCAAGATGTAACAGTTAGAATCATACATGGAAAAACAGACTGGTTCCAAATCAGGAAAGGAGTACCTCAAGGCTGCACATTGTCACCCTGCTTATTTAACTTATATGCAGAGTACATTGTGAGAAATGATGAGCTGTATGAAGCACAGCTGGAATCAAGATTTCCAGGAGAAATATAAATAACCTCATTATGCAGATGACCACCCTTATGGCAGAAAGCGAAGAAGAACTAAAGTGCCAGGGTCCAGCCTCAATGGATTCAGGGTGATTCGAAGGGGAGATGGCATAGGCAAGGAAAACATTTATTTAGAAATATAAAGAGAGATTAAGAAATAATAGTACAGTAGGATAATTAGGTGGAGAAAAGATGATGAATAACTTGGTTTACGGGGAAAGCCAATAAAATCTCAGGACAAGAGACTTGCACCATCTACTTTGGGCCACCAGCGCCAGTTTGAATATCAGAGAGTACCCCACCTTGGGCTCTCTCTCACACAGAACTTAAAAGCCGGGGCAAGTAAGTATACATGGCGAGCCTCTCACTCCAGATGGGAATTCAGACATAAAATAGAGTAAAGAGGAGACACGAGGGAAACCAGTCCAGCAACTGGCCCAACCTCTGTTGTCCAGAAAGGCCTTTTATACCTTTTTGATTGTACCTAGAGATCAATGGGTGATACAAAATTATGCAGCATCAGCAGCCCTGACTCTTATCAAGACCAGGCTTTCTCTCTACATCAAAGTTGTATACACAAGTCTTAGGTGATTTACATCATCTTCTGGCCAGAGAGCCAGTAAACATTTTACAGCCTTTTATCTGATAAGGGTTTGTCAACCAGAAGACATATTTGTGTTGATCTTCCCAAAGTCTGGTGCCACTCTTAGAAAGCACTAAATAAAGTTACATTCTTACATAGCAAGGATACAAGAGGAGTGCAGTGATATATAACAAAGAAAAGTAATTAACTCAAAAGTCTAGTGTTGCTAACATCAAAACTACTACATTCCTATTTCTATATCCCTATTACATTGATTAATATCCTTCAGATGTCTAAAAAGAAAGAATATGGAGACCTGGTGCAGTCATTGAGTCAACATTGAAAACCCATCATCAATATGATTTTTAGCTCTTAGAAAAGGCTCTGTATCTTTAAGATGCTTTAAGCTTTGTGCCTCTCACGGTCGAGGGGCTGTAAACAATCACAAGGTGTACAAGTCTCTAACTGTCAGGCAAGTTAGGGAGCCTTCAAGAGGGGTTTTAAGCTGAGACATTTTTTTGCAGGAGACTGTTAGCTGAAGCCCTGAGTTAACTCTTTCAAGAGAAAGTCAGAAGAGTGGAAAGCACAATACAATAAAATCAGGCCGACTCTGGTTTTGGGGGTACTTGCTGAAGAAATTCCAGGAGGAACCCCTGAGGCCTGATTCACCTTGCCCATCAGGCCTTTCTGCATGACCTTGTCATGGGTGGGAGTCCTCACGCTGGCTCCCGGCACTAAAGAGCCTCTTGATGAAAGTGAAAGAGGAGAGTGAAAAATTTGGCTTAAAACTCAGCATTCAAAAACTAAGATCATGGCATCTGGTCCCATCACTTCATGGCATATAGTTGGGGAAATGATGGAAATAGTCACAGACTATTTTTGTGGGCTCCCAAATCACTGCAGATGGTGACTGCAGCCATGAAATTAAAAGATTCTTGTTCCTCGGAAGAAAAGCTTTGGCCAACCTAGACAGCATATTAAAAATTAGAGCCATTACTTTGCCAACAAGCGTCCATCTAGTCAAAGCTATGGTTTTCCCAGTATTTATCATATATAGATCTGAGAGTTGGACTCTAAAGAAAGCTGAATGCTGAAGAATTGATGCTTTTCAACTGTTGTGTTGGAGAAGACTCTTGAGAGTCCCTTGGACTGCAAGGAGATCCAACCAGTCCATCCTAAAGGAAATCAATTCTGAATATTCACTTGAAGGACTGAAATTCCAATTCTTTGGCCATCTGATGTGAAGAATTGACTCATTGGAAAAGACCCTGATGCTGGGAAAGATGAGGGTGGGAGGAGAGAGAGCAACAGAAGATGAGATGTTTGGATGGCATCACTAACTCGATGGACATAAGTTTGAGTAAGTTTGGGGAGTTGATGATGGACAGGGAAGCCTAGTATGCTGCAGTCCATGCAGTTGCAAAGAATCGGACATGAATAAGCCACTGAACTGAACTGAATTTCAAAATAAGAAATTAAGTATTTTGGCTCAAGGCAGCATCCAAATACTAAATCAAATCAGACTCCAAATGACTGAGGAAATTTTATCTTCAAAGCTAAAGTTTATGTGAAACTTTAGAGAGTATAGTGTGTATGGAATCCAGATAAAATTCTAAATAATTTGATTTACAAAAAGCTTTCCATGATACTATGCCCATTAGAGAAAGACATGAATCAGGCACTCCACTGACAAGAATGTAAAATGGCATCAACATGAAAGTCCAACTCTACCATTGTAAATATAGAGCTTCACCAGGTAATTCATACATCATATTTCTTAACTGTATAGTTACTTGTTTGCCCTGAGCACACACCAAAGTAAAACTACTTTAAAGCATTAAGCCAACATATCTGACCTTCCCAATTTCCTTCTTCCCCACCATCATTTCTAATGGACACGGCTCTATTTTGCCTTTTATATACAGGCACTAGTCTCAAGGCTTTCCCAATTCTTAATTCTGAATTTCCTTCACTCCAATTATTACACCAAGATATTTAGCATCGCTCCAGCCTTCAAACTTATTTGCCAAAGTTCAAGATAGTACTAAGCAAAAAAGCCTGATGCTACCGGGAATCATCTCTTAAAATTCAATAATGGTTGTAAATGAAAATTTCCTCCCTGTCACACATGTACCATGAATGACTACGTATAATGTTACATGCCTATGCTACTACCTACTCAAGAGGCAGAAACTGCAAGATTGCTGAGCTCCAGGGTTTGGCCTGCAATGTGTTCATACTAAATTTAGCAACATTATGTCATGGAGACATAAAGAGATTTTTCATCTAGCAGGGGAAAAAATGCTCAAAAAGATACTTTAGCTCAACCATGGCAACCTGAATGCACAATATTTTTAAATTCACTTGTTTAAAAATAATATTTCATTTTCAATCTACATGCTAAATGACTATTTCATTTTACATGGCTTATTTTGGGAATTTATATGCTACCAATATACTAATAAAATAGAATGTTAAATTTGAATTGCATATATTTTCATTTATATTATAATTGATGTTTTATAACTTATTTATAATTTTCTGTTTTTGATTTATAGTATATTTTAAATTTATGCATCT